>JAQQZR010000020.1:3994699-4011802 GCA_030068235.1 Notoglanidium macrostoma
GAAAATAAAGCAGTTACGTTCAGTCGGAGTTCTGTCCTGATTCACATATTGTTACGTGAGTTATCTAGACATAACAATTTCCTTTCCTACATTTATTCTGCAAACTAAGATTGTGCACCCAGACAATGCTCATGTCCTTCCAGACATGATTGACTCCGGCTCTGCTGGAAACTTGATTGACTGTGCCACAGCTCACAAACTCCATTCTCCTCAGTCTAAACTGTACAACTCAGACAACATAAGCACCACTGATGGGAGACCCATCGGTAAGGAACACATATCACACTGCATGCAACCCGTCTGGATGTCAGTAAGCTGTCTACATGAGGAGACCATCTACTTTATGATCATAAATGCACCCAATACCCCATCGTTCTGGGCATCCCTTGGCTTCATAAGCACAACCCTCACATTTCATGGGCACAAAAGGAGATCACCATGTGGTTGGATCACTGTTTACAGAATTGTATGCAGACTTGTACTTGTACACAGGTATATGTCTCATCTACCACCATAGAAAGTCCTGAAACTCTCCTGACTGTTCAGATCCCTGAGGAATATGATTTCATGGATGTATTTAGTAAAGCTAAAGCCACTGGTTTGCCTGCCCATCAAAACTATGACTGTGCCATAGTGAAATGCTACCTGGAACTTACGGCATAACATTGTCATATTTATCCGCTGTCACAAGCCAAGCACAAAGCTATGGAAGAATATGTGCTAGAGGCCCTAGCTCAAGGTTACATTTCCAGCCTCTGCAGGATTTTTCTTTGTTGAGAAAAAAAGGAGAAGCCTTGCGCCCTTGCATTGTTTACATAGGCCTCAACCACAGAACTGTAAATTATCATTACCCACTTCCACTTGTGCCATCTGCCCTGGAGCATTTACGCTCAGCCCGTATCTTCACCAAACTGGATCTACAAAATGCTTACAACCTCATTCACATTCGGGCTGGGGCAAGTTGAAAACAGTGTTCAGCACAGCCGCTGGACATTACCAGAACTGGTTAACGCCCTATGGATTATCTTCAAATGCTTTAGACTTTTTTGGGCAGATTTGTTATTGCGTACATTGATGACATTCTAATATATTCTCATATGAAAGTCACATCACCCATTTCTGATTCATGCTGGAACAACTACGTAAACATAAGCTCTATGTCAATGTGGAAAATTGTGCATTCCAAGTCACAGAAATCTTGTTCCTGGGTTACGTCATCAATCAAGAAGGCATAGCTAAAGACAGTAACAAAGTGAAATCAATAACATAGTAGCCCACTCCTGAGACCATCAAGGCCCTCTACAGATTCCTAGGCTTCGCAAACTTTTACTGACACTTCATTAGAGTTTTCAGTATCGTGGCAGCCCCAATGACGGCTCTACAAAAAACTGAACAAAGAAACTCCAGGGGAATGATTCTGTGCAAGTCACATTCCAAAGTCTTAAAACAACCTTTGTTATATCACTCATCCTGCATCTCCCTGATCTACACGGATCATTCATTTTTGAAGTAGACCAGGGTGTGTGCCGTCCTATCACAGCTCTTCGGCTGTTAATTCTTGTAGCCTATTTCTCTAAAAAAACTCACATATGCAGAAGTCAACTATGATGTCGGCAACTGGAAACTGCTAGCAGTAAAGCTGGCTCTGTAGGAGTGGAGACACAGGCTGGAAGGTCCAACACATCCTTTGGTGTTTCCTTACCAACCATAAAAACCTGGAGTACATTTGTATAGGCATGCATCTCAACTAGAGGCAAGCCCATTGGTCCCTATTCTTCCCAAGATTTAACTTCACTTTTTCATATATACCAGGATCCAAGAACTCTAAAGCTGATGCCCGCTCTCATCTCCACCCTTCAGCCAGCACAAGCCCAGACCCTGAAACAATCCTGCCCAGGTCATGCCTCTTTCATGCTATAACCTGGGACTTTGACAAGGAACTGGAAACAAGTTTGCCCTATCATGTTCCCACTGGTTTTTCCACAGATCACACCTATGTTCCCCCAATAATCTCAGAAGCAAATTAAACACGTGGGTGCATACCGCTCCGGCCACAGGACATCCAAGTGCATGTTGTACATATAAACTAATAAAGGAAAAATATCAGTGGCTGAACATGGTAGACGAAATCAACCACTATGTAGCATCTTTCTCCACATGAGCCCAGTCCAACATGCCCAGATATTACCCTGCCAGCAAACTTCTGACCTTGCCCACTCCTCAATACCCCTGGTAGCACCTGGCCATAGACTTTCTCACAGATCTCCCTGAGTCCGATAACAACACTGTAATCTTCATGGTAACGGATCATCTCTCCAAATCACTCTGACTCATTCCACTGCAAACCTTACCCACCTTCAAGTTAGAGGAAATTCTATTTCAATATATGTTCAGATATTATGGGATTCCCAAAGATATTGCTAGCAACCGGGGACCCCAGATCACATCCCAAGTTTGGAGCAAGTTTGGAGATTCCTGCGAACCTTCTGTGCAATCAAGGTGATTGGTCTCATTTTCTGCCACGGACCAAGTTTGTGCAGAACACTCTATGACACCCAGGAACCCAGTTGACATTAGTACAGTGCGTACTCAGCTACCAACCTCCCCTGCTCCCCTGGAATACCGATCACACAGACTCCCCAATGGAGATGAATGGTTTAGACATAGCAAGCGGATGTCACCAATATGTTTGACCTGCTATGCCACAACAAAATTGCACCCATATTCCACATCTCTCAGCTGAAACCAATCACCCCAAGCTCTATGGATACTCTGTCCCCTCCAACCCCCCCAGTCCACTTACTGTTGGTGGACTACCAGCGTACACTGTTCGGGAGATACTGTGCACCCATCATAGGTACTGGTGGACTGGGATGACTATGGTCCAGAGGTAGAGTGCTGGGTCCCAGCCCAGGAATTCATCAAACAATTTCTCATTCAGGAATTTCACTCTCACCATCCAGATCAGCCTGCTCCTTGAGGTAGCTCGAGGTGTGGGGGAGAGTGTCTATCATGTCCATGCCTGCACATGACACCTTTGCACTTGCTTCACCTGCACACACACACTCACTACTACAACATGGCCATACTTGAAACACCTGCACTTGGAACACATGGACTCCAGTTCCCAGGAACACTCCTGCACAACATGGCTGACACACTCCTATACGTGCACCCAATTAACAAACACATCAGGACACTTTTTAAGAGACTCTGAGTACACTTCACCTTTGTGAAGCAATAGCTTGCCCTCATTATTGTCTGGTACTGCCAAGCTTTTGTATCTCACATTTGCTTTCCTGGTTATTACTGTGTTTTGTTTCCTGGTTTTGTGAGTAAGTCCATGCCTTTGATATCATGTCTGCTGATTGCTTGAACACTGCCTGATTTTGGATATTGTCTTTACCTTTCAATTTGGTACTTCTGCTCATTCATGCTTATTTTAAATTGCATTCTTCCCATGTTTCCCTGCACATGACAGTATGTTGTACAATCATTCTTGTGATTCTTGTGATGAAACAGTTCAAAGAAATCACTGAAAGCCCATTATTGCTGTGACATTCATGTCCATGATGAGTGTGTGTAGACTTGTGACTGCAACTGTATATGCTGCACCTTCACTCTACTGTCAGCTCAGCAGAGAGCGTTTAAGTGAAGAGGCAATCAGCACATAGCACCTGCATGCTGGCCTGAGGTCAGCTGATGTGAACTCCATTCTGATCCACTTACTCTGTGTGAATGAGTCAAACAGTGGTTCATCTATGCATGCTTACAGATCAGACTTAGCGATTAATTTTTTTTCTTCTGCTGAAGAATCCCTTAATCCCACAATGGCTGAAAAAGTCAGTAACTTCAGAGTTGAGGCAGAGATTTAAACCATTTCAGACATCTTATGGATCTCATAGGAGAGTGAGTAAGAAGGCAGGTGCTGGAAAGGTTACTGACTCTGCAGAAAAAAGCCGAAATACATACACCACAAGATATATATTCAGAACAAAGTCAAAACCTATCTTGCATGTTGGATTTGAGGTAGACATAGGGTTCAGATTCAGCAGTCAATTCTTTCAAGGTCTAATTTAATCATGTCATAGATTTCCCTGTTTTTAGTTTCTATACAACAGAGAACATGTTTAACATTCAGTAGAACATATGTGTATATATATATATATAGATAGATAAATAGATAGATAGATAAAATTATATATACTGTATGTATATATATATATGGTTATAACACACAATTCCTGAATAGGGGTGTAACACAGTGATGCTAGTACTTGTTTCTGTCTAATGCTCAAACATATTCATACAGTCACACCCACAGCAGAATCAGTGATAGAGTCCAGCTCACATAAGCTCTCACACCATCCAAACATGCCTAAAACTTACTAAAAGTCCAGTTCCCAGCAATGTCTACAAACTCTCACACATTCACACATCTGCCTCTCATCTCACACTACCACAGAGATTTTCAATGTTCTTTCTAAACACACACTTTGCCAAGCAATTTGTTCAGTACATTTGTCTGTGATTGCCAAGCTTAATCTTCCTGTATTGCTGTTCTGGTTTTGACCATTTGCTCAGTCCCTGGTTTACAAGTTTATCTCATGTTTCTGGTTGTCTAAGCTTGTTCACCTGCCCTAAGCCTACCCTTAAATTGCCCCTGGATCACATCTCTGTCCCCTGTCTGTGGTTTGATGGACCCCTTGCCTGTCTATTGACTTTGATCTGTGCCTGCTGTCTTGGATTCTATTTGCCCTGAAATGTTTATGTAAAGTACCACATTTGCATCTGCAGTCTGTCTGTCCATCTGTCTCTCTGTGCATGACACATTTTTGTATTTGGATTTACCAAAGTGGGAGTAACCTAAACTAGAAGAGCTTTTTTTAACTTCTTCTTTTTATTATGTTTTAAATTCTGAACCTGTACAGAACCACAGAAAAGCACAGGGGACAAATCTAAAGATTGAAATGACAATTAGGTAAAAGGTAGAAATGTCTCTAGTAGAGATGTGTACAGGGTTTTCTTTTTTTATTCTGTTTGCACAGTTAATATTTTTGTTTGTACCTGCCCATCTTGATACAGTATTTTATTGTATGTTTTGCTTTATTTCACAAAATAAAACCAAACTAGTAACCTTATATAAATCATAGCCCTCTACCCAAAGAGTAGATACTTTAAATGAGTGGGAAAGGAAGATCTGGTTTAATAAGATAAAATTTCATTTCTATTATCACTAATGTATTATTTTGATCATTTTCATGGAACTGTCATAAAGGAATATTGTGACAATGTTATTAATATGACAAGATCCTTTTAATATGCTTGAACATGTTGCTCTTATGAATATAATTGTACAGATCACAGAGTAATTTCTATTTAATATATTTCCTCATTTCCCTGAAATTAATTCCTGGCTATGCCACTGTGCAGCACCACAATTCCATGTTAATTAGTTAGTTCTTTCGTCTCACAAGCTTCATATTTGCTAGTCCCATAACCTTCAGCTTGCAACCTCATCAAATGACCTCCACATGACCACCTATCCCTGCTCATAGTTTCCTGATTATTAATGAAACTCACTTGTTTGCATTCACACTACTCCCTTTAAATAACTCCCTTTTAATGACCCTTATTTTCTTAGGTTTTGCTCCAGCACTGTGCCTGTTTGACATTTCTAAGCCTTTGGTATCCTGACCTGGTGCCTGCTTCATATTTACTGATTTAGTCTTTTGTAATACATGTTTGCATCCATTTGCCTTTCTCACGTTTCAGAGAACTGCCCAGCACCAGAAAACCGGCCTTTATCCATTTCATGACAACACTTGCATAATAATTTAAGTTTCATTTGATTTGCTATTATAATATATTGTGAGTTAGTTTTTAAATTAATATTATTATGCTCAGCTTTTAGGGAATACACAATTTGCTAACAAGAAATTTTGAATTTGGATATTTGAAATATTTTTCAAAGATGATATCAAAGGTTACAGGTATTTTAAGGGCACTGATTTGAGCCAGTATGAGCCAAGTCGGTTCTTCCTCCCTTATCTCAAATTATTCTGGATCCAGTAACAAAACTCCAAAGGATCTTGTGATTTGGTGGGGGATAGATTGTGGTTAAACTCAGCTTTTGTTTAGGGATGCTGTCCCTATGTCTGTCTGTCTGTCTGTCTGTCTATCTGTCGGTCTGTGAGGCACACAGGTATATTGTTCTAACAATATGATTTTTATCCACCTGCTTCAGTCCAAAAATGTCTCATTAATATGGTAATAAAACAAGATTAGTAATGTACAGCACCTGTGTGTGTGTGTGTGTGTGTGTGTGAGTGTGTGTGTGTGTGTGTGTGTGTGTGTGTGTGTGTGTGTGTGTGCTTCAATTTGTCTGTGGAAAGTGTGGATTACCTACAGGCAGCAAATGATTAATGTCACACATATTCATTATAGTTTCCAATCAATTATTGAGGTGAGGTGCATTTTAATACATTAGGGCTGGTGTACTTGTGCATGTGTGTATGTAAGTGTGGGTGTGTTTGGTTTGTTCAGACTCACTAACTAGGCTTTGTTTATATTTACAGTACATTAAACGACAAAAATAATGACTTCTATTTCCTTGTATCTTTCACCTCACATTGTTTGTATCATTAGTTTTGTTTGTGCGTTGTTATGTTTGTGTGAATTAATATGATGCTAACAAATTGACTAATAAGTTCTATTAGCTTTTAGGTGATATTATGCTGTTATTCAGACCAGAATAATTAGGATTCTGAGTGTAAAAGAGTGCGTGAGAGATGTGGGACCTCTTGCTGCGAGGGTGCTTTATAATCTAACTATTTTAAGTAAGATGTCATTCGGGCAACAAGACCTGACTGACAGCCCCAACTTTCCTCAGCTGTTTTATTCAAGCACTGAGAGCTTAATGCTAGTTGGCTTCTCTTGCAAACCAGATCCACTATGAATGAGACAGATGGGCAGATTCAGTTCATACTAACGAGGGCTTTTGTGCTCCTTATTGTGTGTGAATTACAGATGATGAGAGCTGCCACAATCCATCAGACCCCCATTCCTAAAACAGAAATTGTGTGTCTTATAGTAAATGTCTAATATTTGTTATCATGTAATTCCACTCCTGCAGCTCTGACTTGCAATATATAGACCAAATAAATCCCTTATATGGAATAGGAGCTTCCTTGGCTGCAGCACCTTCTCAAGAGTTTGTGTGTGTGTGCTGTATAGATAAGCTGGTCTAAGATGATGGGGGTGGCATGGAGTGGACAAATGTTAGGCTTGTTACAGGAGACTCTAGCAATAAAAACATGTTTTCACTAGCAAGTCCTGAATTCACACGTTGCTGTATTGCATGCAGGGCTTCAACGATTAGTAATGAAAAATAATGTATGTGGATTAGTATGGTCAACTTGTTCTCTGAGGTAACTTTATGTTACTTTTTATTACAAGTAAATTGGATACTGAGTAGCAGGTTAAATATTTAGCCTTGCTAAATATGGCAATGATCTAAAAGAAGGTAGTGTAACTAAGAAGGAGCAATGGAAAGTGGTAGTAGTTTGCAATTAAGCAAACTAGGTAGCTTGGTTTGCAATTAATAATCATTAATATAATTTAGGAATGTAATATAAACATTGATGCAGTGGTTAGCACTGTTGACCTCACTGCAAGAAAGTTCTGGGTTCGAACCCACAGGCTAACTTGGGCCTTTCTGTGTGGAGATTGCATGTTCTCGCCGTGCCTGCATGGTTTTACTCCGGGGGCTCCAGTTTCCTCCCACAGCTCAAAGACATGAAGATTAGGTTGACTGGCTACTCTAAATTGCTTATAGGTGTGAATGTGAATGTAAACGCTAATGGTTGTTTGTCTCTGTGTTAGCCCTGCGATAGGTTGGTGACCTTCCCATGGTGTACCCTGCCTCTCGCCTGAAGTCAGCTGGGATTGGCTCTGGCGCTCCCTCAACCCTGACAGATAAGCAAAATTAATAATGGGTGATGGATATATACATTCTCTCTCACACAATGCAGAGATAAAACAACAAAATGCAAAACAAACAAACAAACATAAGTTTCTGTATCCAAGCTTATGGCATCAGTTATGCAGCTAGTGATATCACACACAATCTGACCACTGCCCAACTAACTTGTTAATATTAGCTATCTACATAAAATACAAAACTGGGCAACAAATTCCATCAAGGGGAGCCTGCTATCATAAAATGCCACTCTTGTATTCTTTTATCTCAGTGTTAACTGGTTAGTTAAGTAGTTAATTAGTTAAGTATTATCTACTGAAGAGTTATATTTTTTTCACTTGCCTTCAGCAATTTTACTGAAAAAGTGGAATGATTCCAAGGATATTCTCTCTGAATTTTTATCTTGTTACTTCTCAGTAGCATTGACAGTTGGAATCTTGCCACATCATCCTAGATTTTTTTTTTCTAAATCAAGTGTAAGGTTACTCGCTTTAGTGCTAAGCACTCATACTAATCTGTAGAGAGAATTCAGCAGTTAGCCCACCTTCAACTCCTCAAAGGGATGTAATGCAAAAAGAATTGTTTCACTTTTATTTGCATCTTTTAAATATTTGGCAAAAGGTACATCTGTGTTTATTTTATCTTTAGGGATGTATTCATTGCTTTTTTCTTTTAGCTCTAACTAGCTAAAATGATTGCTGAAGTTGTTCTGCCTATTAGTGATTAGTCAGAATTGCTGTCACTGAAACAGGGAAATAATGGTTAAATTAGCCAAATAATTGCATGGGGGGATAAGTCAATAGATTAATGTCATAAAAAGAATCATTTCTAGTAGACTTTATTGGATGACTCTTGAAGGGGCTACCATCATCACCCAGCTCTGTGCAGTAGTTTGTGCAGATTCCCAAAGACATCATGACCCTACTTGATGCATTTTTAAAGCTTTAGACAAACTGTAACCAAGAGGGGAAAAAACATCAGTGAAATGTTGGAAATATATAGGAGGTCTTATTGTTTCCACACAATCTTTTTCACAAGTTTATTGCTTGTCTGTACTGTTTCTTTTCACTAGCACAGTTATCGGCATTGCAAAGCTCTTTAAAGTCAACTCATTATTTGGCCATATTATGACAGGACCATGGTGATTCAGCAGGTTTCTCTCCCCTTAACACATCATGCACTTTCCTTACCCTTGCCTTGTGCTTCATCGAGATGCTGATAAAGCCTCATTCTGCTCCAGGCTAGTGAGACAGCTGACAGCAGAAAGGGAGAAATGCAGCAGTAAAATGGTCATTAAGTCATTGCTGAGGCCAGAGTACCTCCAGTGTCGGCCTTGGATTCCCATTGAGTTTCATTACTGCAGTCTTTACTCTCCACGCCATGGCTAGTGTTAATGTTTTTTAATCATGCTAATTATCACTATAGCAAAAGTATAGCCAAAGCAAGTTGGGCTAATGGGCAAGACATCAACCACACACTTATGCACAAAGCCCAGGAGGAAGATCAATTCTGTGATCAATATAGGTGTGTTACTCTTCAAAATGCTACATCTGAAACAAAAAACTTGCCTTAAAAGCAGCTTGGGTCACTGCTTCACTTTAGTGTGAAGCTCATGCTGTACCCTTCATCATCTCCCAATGCAACACAAAGATCTACACACAAAGAAGCTGTCTTTTTCTTCCAGTCAGCCGCTCTTGTTTCTCTACGTTCTTTCATTCTATCTACCAGACATGCAGCCATTCATGGAAAACAATTTTGAAAAAAAAAAAAAGCTTGTCCAAGTGAAAGCAAAAATCTTGACAAAAAAAATAAATCAATCACAGAAAAGTGTCCATTTTTGCATTCTATTGTCTCATCAAAAAAAAAACACCATTAGCATGATGAAAACAAATAGAAGAGATTTAAGAAAGGAAAATTTAAGGCAAGATATTTGGTGAGAGTTTGAGGGAACAAGG
Source organism: Notoglanidium macrostoma (assembly GCA_030068235.1). NCBI lineage: Eukaryota > Metazoa > Chordata > Actinopteri > Siluriformes > Auchenoglanididae > Notoglanidium > Notoglanidium macrostoma. The sequence goes on from JAQQZR010000020.1 coordinate 4,004,636, forward strand.
TGCCATCTGAGGTGAGCCATTTGAATGGAGGGCTCATTCCCATGGTTACAATGGTTCCCTTGGTTACAGTGCTGTAGAGACTTATCAGTCCAGAATTCCTGGATTATTATTGATCTTGTAGGCTAATACACCTTGCTACCTCTTCTGTAGACTTACTCGACCCATCCCATCCCATGCCTTCTACTAGTGCATAATATCACAAAAACAACGAAAGTGTGTCAACGAAATACACGCAAAGCTGTTTTTAGGTTTCATTTGCCATCAGGATAACTGCTGTTGCAGTGCATGAATACAGACAAGCAGTTTTAACTCATGCGTTGCACTGGAAGATCTTTTGAGAATGGCATGAAATGAACTCTTGAATGACTGGAATGTTCAAAAGTAGGGAAGAGAATAAGAAACTTGGCGGTATTGTGATACAATGCATCATTCAACAATGCCGTTATCTGGTTATTGATGAAAATGTGTCACGTATCTGCATGTGGAAAAAGAAGAATAAAAGTATATACAGTATATGGAAAATAGAAGTGACTTACTATATCAAAATTATACCTCAGTATCTCAAAATCTTGACTTATGATTTTAGGTCTGTGCAAATAATGAATTAGAAAGAAAAAAATGATATGCAATTGGATATGCAATGCTAAGCACATACACAACAATTTGATCCAGTGACTTTATCCAAGAAGCAGTGCAGATTGGTGATATTTTTTTATGATGAACATAAAATCATACAGAAAGTGTGAAGTGCATCAGTTATGGTGGTATGAAGTGATGGGGAGTAGCTAACTACAAGAAGATACTACTATAACTATATTGCAGTAGTATGACAGTAGCAGAGGTACACTATATAGCCAAAAGCTTGTGAACACCCGATCATAACACTTGTATGTGCTTTTCAACCCATCCCATTTTAGATTTAGTCCCCTTTTCTGTTATAATAACCTCCACTTTTCCTGGAAGGTTATTCACTAACCTTAGGAGCATAGCTATGGTGATTTGTGCTTATTCCACCATAAGAACATTAGTGAGGTTTGGCACTGATGCTGAGTGAAGCAGTCTGGGCTGCAGTCAGTGTTCCAGTTCATCCCAAAGGTGTTCAATGGGGTTGAGTTCAGGGCTCTGTGCAGGACACTCGAGTTGTTCTATTCTAACCTTGGCAAACCATGTCTTCATTGTCATGCTGGAACAGGTTGGGGACAATTTCCAGTGAAGAGAAATTGTAATGCTACCGAATACCAAGCCATTTTATACAATTGTGTGCTTCCAATTTTGTGGCCATATGGGAAGGACCACATATGGGTGTGATAGTCAAGTGTTGATAAACATTTGGCCATTTAGTGTATATTAATCCTATACCCTTTGTTAATGGAAAGTAGAGCCATGTCATCAATGTCTGAAGACAGGATCAAATACCAAACAAATCTTAAATGACTGAATGGAAAAAAAATTATTTCACAGTTAGGAAAGTCTAAAAATTCATCATTTTGGTATAAAATTAAGTTAAAATGTCACAATTCAGTAGATTATTACAAGAAAATAAGTTTTAAGTCTTTTTGGACCATTGGACCATTTTTTGTGTGGATTTGGACATACATATACAGTATTTTAGATCATTGTCCTGCAGGAATATTGAATATAAGTATAGAAGTATATAAATTCAGGTTATAAACTTATGAATCTGTAAATTTATCCATAACAAATAGGTGGCAAGGAAAAATTCCCTGAGATGACAAGAGGAAGAAACCTTGAGAGAAACCCATCCTCATTTGGGTAACACAGTATAGTACAATTACAGATAGCTCACTTCTAAATTGTGTCAAAACTATGGTCAAAGAATTAATTGTGTGGCACATAATTCAATATAGATAATATAGTTAACTTTATAAGGTTCCCAGGGCCTTTGTAGGAGGAACAGTCCCATATCTTCACAGATCTTCTACCATATCTTCATAACAGTACAAATTAGGTTCTTTGCTTAATACCAATCATTCTTTTTTCACCTAAACCAAAACCAAGAAGCAAACAAAAATCTAGGCAAAGTTCAAGTAGTGCCTAATGAACTCCATTTACTTTGTAGTTAGATGTAAGAAAGGACTTCTTCTTTTATGCCTTCTAAATATTTGTGTTGCTTTGTCTTGTCTAATTTTAGATTTGGAGACCTAGTGATTCTAAAATGTTGCCTTCTCCTCTTCTGCCATCCTCCTCACTGTGTGGGAGGGAAAAATAGGCTTTGGTCTCATTTGTGTATTCTTTAGTCTTCCCCATATTGATGAATGACTAAAGCAATCTGGCCTCTGTGTTACCTTATATTTATCAGGCAGCACATTGTTTCTACTAAGTTTCAGGCAGTTTGATGACAGAAGAAAGCCTGCATTGTCAAACTGAGACTCTAGTGCTGCTGAAGTAAGTGAAGAATGCATCTGAATTCTCTCTGCATATCTATCAAGGTGATTGTCTTACAGTGGCACTGAGTCTAGCCAAGTTTTATTAAGATGTACAGCTGTGAAGTGCTCCAAATTATCTCCCTGTCTGCTTAATGGACTTAATCAGCAGTGTTTACACACATGCACACACACACACACACACACACACTTAACAAAAGTCTCCAGTCAGACAAGTGTCCAGCTCTCTTCAGACAAACCCCTGTGGTGTCTGGAATCCAGTGCCAATCAATGGCTTACAATCTGTCCAATCAGAAGTGCCCAGGGGTCAGAGGCCATACACAATCAGAAACAGGTGGGAAACACATACCATGGGGAGCAAATCAACACTCAAATAGAGGAATGGATGATTTGTTGTGGTTTCACACTAAAAATAACAAAATATGCTGATTTTTACTGTGTTTTCAAGCTTGAGATGTTTTCCAAACTCAAGGGTGTTTGCACTGAGATCTTGGTTGAGTGTAAAAGCTGGTTGTGTGGGTCAGAAAACAGATCTCTGATCAACAGAGCAATTATTTGCACCCCATCTATAGATTAGTTAAAAGGGTTAGAAAAAAATCCACCTTGTGGTGAAGTAGCCTCATCTCAAACTGAAGAAATAAGAACAATACAACCTTGAATTGAAATACATTTATTCAGAGAAAAACAAATCCCACATCAAGAAATAATCATTTTCAACAGAAACACGTATGCTACAATTATTGGCACCCCTGGAAATTACAGTGAATGCAATGTAATTGAAGTATGTTTCCATTTAAATTGTACATTTTTTTAGTTGATTGGGGTGTGTAGGAACTGTAATCCATGACTTAAATAATAATAAACACTTATAATAAACAATAATTATACAATTTATTATTAATAAATATTTTCATTAATTTTAAAAATTAATAAATAATTTAAATTGTCATACTACTTCCTGCTCAGGTTTCACAATGGGAAATGTGTGGAGAAGATACCGATTAAATAAGCCATTCAAACTGGATGAAGAAAAATCATAAATAAAAAAACACTGAATAATTTTGTAAGTACAAGTTGAAAGGAATCACTTGAACTGTAAATGCATGTTAAGCAGAAACAAATCACTAACTAAACATTAATTAATTAATTAATTAATTAAACATCATTTAAAAGCACTAGTGGTGAATGCATCATCTTCCATTTTTCAAAAACTGTGCATGTTAAAGTTGTGCAATTAAAATATGGCTCACAATACATTCAGGGGGAAAAAAGGATGTGACAATGACGCCCTCCACAAAATGAGCCCAGAATGCATCCTGGATACAGACTTTTTCAGGCTTAATGTGAAAACACCCCTAAAGAGTGCTTTTCTTTTAGCAACATTACTTAATGGTACTAAATGGAGAACGATAAGACAGTCACAGAGATGTGCTCAGCCCTTTTCTTTCCTCTGGCAACAATGCTACCCTCAAGGCATGTGGCCAGCCATGCATTTATGGCTTAATATATATTTAAATATGTTGATTTAACTAGCCATTGTGTGAATAAACCACTCATACAATTCTCCTTTGGCTCCTGCTTCCTTAAATGGGCCAAAACACAATGCTACAGTTCTGCTTCAAAGTCTTATAAGTAATATCAGTGGACCTGGCAGTTAGTTATAGCAGAAATGTCAGCCTGTTCTACCTAAGGCATTGCTGTGTACCAAGGGGAATCAGAACAGATTATGCAATCATATTAGTGAAATAATAAAAATCCAAGGGCCACTGAAACAAGAGAGGAAGTCAGTGTGAGAAACTTTAAACATTTTTTCAATGGGTTATTCTGTAAATAATTCAAAGAGCTCATGAGATGTGATCTGGTGTTCTCCAACTGTTTATCGAGACTTTAAAGTTTTCAATCTTCTAGTTACTAAATCTTCAGGCTGATCATTTTGCATTAGACGGGAGAAACGCACAAGCCTCTGAGTCATGTAATAAAAGCTAAAGTGAACTCAAGTGTAAGGTTCACCCAAAATAGAGTTTAATGATATATGAGTTGATATATTGGCAGAAAATCACACTGATATTTTTTGAGCTATTTGAGCTATTTTCCACTCTAGTGCTATTATACAGCTGTATTGATGCGTTGATAAACCAAACCTGTAGACATATTTGTAAAACTGTATTATTTCATTGATGACCCTTCAAGATTATGATCCATGTTGCTTTCCAAAAGGCCATAAAATATTAAAGCTTTTTTTAAGTGAATTTTATTGACGCGTGATTTATGGCTGAACTGCTACTAGTATTGAGCGTCAGAAGATAAATTGTGTGTTCAAGCATAAGTGTTGAGTTGTTTTGTGCAGGGTGGTACACATCTAGCACACAATTAGAGGTCTGAGGTAGACAGAATGGAAAAGAAGCATTTATAAGAGAAGAAATGAAGAGAGAAAGCTGGTGAGCATGTCTGTGCTCTAGCAGTCAGACTTAGCAGAATTATATCAGAACCAAACCTAAGGCTCTAAATAGATACTCTTTAAAATGTTAACTTTATCTCTGTGTCTTTCAGCATGAGAGAGAGAGAGAGAGAGAGAGAGCATGACAGCCACAGCTCTGTTTCCCTCGAGCTGTGGAGAGATTCCTTCATTGGAGAAAGAACATCACACACTTCAAAGCTGTAATGACTACACAGCTGCATACACACACACACACACACACACACACACACACACACACACACACACACACACACACACACACTGGACAAACAGTCAGGATCTGAGAGATCCAGGAAAAGCCCCAGCTGCTTCCTTCACATCTCCAATCTAAATAAGTCCATGCACTCGAGAGCAGGAGAACTTTCACACGTCCTGCACCGGAGACTCAGATAATTACGGTTTAATTAATTACAGCTGCTGATCAGAGGGAAAGCCTCACTGCATGCTGGGCTTCATGCTCACACCCTGCACAAATCTTTATCACTAAAAGGTTAAAGCTGCACTGGAGAGACTCTGGACTGTAATGGTTAAAAGATGAATTACATATACAAATTCTGTTGATTCCTTGTTGATTAATTCTTGATTCCTTTTTTATTCCTTTTGACTCCTAGTTGATTCCTTTTAAACTCCGTTTTGACTCCTTTTTGACTCCTTTTGATTCCTTGTTGATTCCTTTTGGACTCCTTGTTGAATCCTTGACTCCAGCTCCCATTCATGACTGTGTACATGAAGCCCCATCTCCCCAAGTTCATCCATGTTAGCTCCATATCTTTCCATCCTCCTGTTCTTGGCTAATTATGACAAATTTTTATGTAAACGTGCACTTTTTTTAACACACCGTTTAACTTCCTGATATGTTTACGTGAACACTGATCTAAATGCTATTCCTGCTTTTAACGTGAATGATCTCACTTCCCGTACATATTAGTGATTGAGATTCTGTTATCGGTAGTGACTCAGACCATTTGGCTCAGCTCATCAATAAGAGTTGACTCATTTCTATTTCGGTGAAGCTTTTGCAAAATATTTTACACGTAATGCATGTGGTTTCATTTCCATATGCGATTTTTCACACCATTCATTTATGTCATGTCATTTTTATGACTCATTGTTCATGTTTTTTCAAGTGTAATTAAATCAAGTGATTTGTGCACAATTCATTTATTTTCATTTATTCCAGATTCATTAATATTCAGATCTTAACACAATTCATTAATTTTCACAAATAATTCTTACAAATGACTTGTTTTCAGGTTCATTTTATTGTATTATGATTTAATTTTCACTTGAGCTCGCATGACCATGACGTGTTGAAATACACCTTCGCCTGTTTTTCTCACATGATATTTCTCACGTGAGTCAACTCACCTGAAAGAGTCAGTTCGTTCATGAACGTCGCACGCATCACTAATATGCATGTAACGTTTCGTGCTGTGCCGCGTATAAACTGTAGTGATGCTGAGAGCATTTGATGATGTATTAAATCCCAGAAATAAAACCTTTACGTTTTCCCACCGCGTGTTAAACTCCCACGTCTGATTTTACGTAACAGTTTGACTCACGAGCACGAGCGAGCGCTCCATCTCGGTGGAAAAGCTGAATATATAGGCACATGAATATACAGCTGAGTTTGCCTGTTTGTATAATTCACTCTTTTCCTCTGTCAGGTTCGCATGGTTTATTTTCAGACCTCGGCTCTGCTCTCGTCCGCTCCCTGAGAGAGAGTTTTCCCACAGGCGCAGGCCGTGATTGCCGCAGCCGGATGATGGATGGCACCGGAGCGACGTGGAGAAGTGATGTATTGCTGGAGTGTGTAGGTGTCGGCAGCGGCTTGAGGAAGTTTATCGCACCCAGGTGCTGTATACAGAAGCGCAGTGAAGACAATGAAAGCATATTTCACATGCTGAAGTGTGTATACCTGGGGATTCCTGAATATTGCGCAGAAAAGGAAATGAAAGGCTGGGGAAGAGGAAAAAAGATTCCGGGTGTTAAATAGTTCTGTGATCTTGGGAAGAACAGCAGCTTCGCTCGGAGCCGAGTCGAGGCGGTACATTGAGAGCGAGTTTGATGCAAGTAATAAAACACCTCGTGTCATGCTGGTGTAGGAAAATATGGAAAGTAATTGTTACGGCTCTGAAGTTGAGTATTTTTCTTTTCTCGTAAAGTGTTGTGTTGCTCTTATACCACAGCAATATACCACTAACTGCTATCCATCCATCCATTATCTATAGCGCTTTATCCGTCTGGGTGGCGGGGAAGCTGGAGCCAATCCCAGCATCTTGG
>JAQQZR010000020.1:4014332-4049791 GCA_030068235.1 Notoglanidium macrostoma
AGATGGTTAGCTGGAAACTATTTGTGTGTGTGTGTGTGTGTGTGTGTGTGTGTGTGTGTGTGTGTGTGTGTGTGTGTGTGTGTGTGTGAAATTTTATTTTGTTTGGTGAGGTTAAGCTTAGGTTTAGCATTAATTAGCTGTATTACTAATTATGTGAATGGCAGGCCCTTGCAAGGGTAGTAAAACAAACATCTGTGCATGTGTGTGTGCATATGTACCTAGATGCATTTGTTTTTTTTGTTTTTTTTCTTTTGAAAGGTCACTAGGAGTCATAATACAGAGGATGAGAGAAGAAGTGGGGGAAGAAAGCCAGCAAGGAAGAACATGTGTAGCGCTCACTAATCAAACAGTCCGATTTTCCTGCTGTATCTTCGAAGCAGATTTTGATGTAAAATTAGCTGCTCTGGAGCACATCACTCCTAAACCAGGTAGACTGCAGCTATTGGCACACACATACACCCACACTTACAGACAATTTTGTTGCCTTGAAGTCCACATTTATTACAATATCCAAAGACCTGAAGTGGAGTTATTAAAATTGGAAGCAGATTTACTTGAAATGCATCATATAAAAATATCACTGCAGTCAGCGTTAAAAAACTAAGTGAGTAAACCTTCCAAACTAATGCTACCTTGATATTAAAAGGACTACATGCAAAGCTTCAGTCTGCAGTCATGTGCTTACATCAGCTGGATTTTTAGTCCAACCTTTCAGCTATCCTAGTTTTCTATGCTGCTTATTTACACTGTCTGAATATGACCATGTCCTACATTTAAAAAATCTCCCTTCCTCTCTAACTGGATCTTCTTTTTCTATCTATGTATCTGTCCCTCTTTATATTTCATTGCATTAGACCCTGGAGAGATGGAGTCCAGGACAGGTCTGTGATTTCCCAGCTTTAATGTGCCTATTAGACCTGAAGCAAATTGCACAAGTTGAACTAAAGTTCAAGGAATAAAGTCTGTACAGTGAGAGTTTTAAACTAGCAGTTCATAGATTTTCATTTGCACCACAGATACTTAAGACAATATTTATGATCTTGACATGCAGTAAGGGAGAACATCTTTCACCTTCTTTACACATTTACTTTAAGTAAGTCAATAACTACTAACAGTACTTGAATTCATCATATTTCAACAGTAAGCAAATGGACAAATCCTGTGGTTTTCTCAAGAGTTCTCAAGTATCCACTTGATCTGTGCATGCTTTATATTCTTTATATATGCCTTTTGGTCTGGATCTCAAAATTATTGAAAACATTATCTTGGAGAAAAGCATGTCTGCATTACTGTATATTGGACACTTGCTGTCACAGCAGGAGTCATTGCAATTGTACTGTATTAACATGCATGAAAATGAATCAGTGTAACATTTGTATCATTGAATTACGAATGTGTTAAAAATCCAGGCATTTTGTCAGATGTTTTCATAATAAATCAAAGAATTTTCCTACTGTCACACAAAATATTGTAGCTAAATCTGTGTGTCCAGTAGAGTGCTTCAGCTCCCACTATTCCCCTCAAGGTTTTCAGAGATTGTCTGCACTGTGGTAACAGGGTCATGCCCCGAAAATGGGCATCGATTGGATGAGCTCTGTGGCCACGCTACACGGAGTGTCAAACACACATTCACACAAACTTGCACACTCAGGAAAGATTTCCCCCACTATTTCCGGTTGGATAGTTGGCTAGACAAACATGTACACACTCCATCACACACACACGTGTGCGTGTGTGTGTGTGCTTGGTTAGTGAGTAAATTCAGGGCTATGAATGACCTCGTGGGAGATGCAAGCTGTGTGAAGCATGTCACTGTCTATCAGTCACATGCTGTAGCCAACAGCCACAAACACAGAGACAGATAGATAGGAAAGAAAATGGAGAGGAAAAGGGGTAGGGATGGAAAGAGGCTAGTAGCTAAGTTTAGCAGCTACACAAGCATAACGTTGGATTTTTATCCAATCAGATCTAAAGCTAGGGTTATAGAGTCCCCGTGGTTAATGGACAGTCCCCTAATTAAAAGTTATTAAAATCTCTCTCGCTCTCTCTCTCTCTCTCTCTCTTTCTCTACCTTCCATTTTCTGTGTGGGTGGATGTAGGTATTGGGGGCAGTTGGCAGACTTTTCTAATTAGCCTGGAAGGCCAGATAAAAGCCAAAATACCTGATCTTGCTGACATTCTCTCGCATTTTCTCCGTCTCTCGATTTCTGTGAATATGTCAGTGTAATTAAGGCTCCTGTGATCAGTTTGACAGCAGTTTAATGTCATGGGATCACAGGGCAAAAGGTTGGGCCACAAAGTTCAGCCTGTGTATTCATGAGTGTATGCATCCATATGATAGAAAGACATTGTGAAGCAATGTTTTTTTTTCTCAGTACTTTGACATTTCATATATTGGGATCTACTGACAAAAAAAAAAAGCAGCACACGTCACATCCTCCACGTCAACAATATTCTCTCACACACCTTCATTGTAAATTATACAGTAATGCACTATAAAACATACCCAGGACACCTCTATTTTAATGAAACATGTTTTCTTTATAGAGGTAGATTGTTCCCCTTTTCCAGAGTAGCTGCATGATGGTAATTATCTTGCTCCCTGAGTTTTCTCTGAGTATGTTTCCTGTCCCTGCTGACTTTCATTTGTTTTCTTGCTCACTTTTCATGTGCTGCAGCTTCACTAGGCTTGAGAAGTCCATCCTCTCCCTCTCTTCCATCTCTACCTGGCTCCTGCTGTTGACCACCTGGTTCAAGCTGCTTTTGTAGCCGAGTATCTCAGCCTCTCCAGCAACCTCTCTCTCTCTCTCTCTCTCTTCAAAAAGCTTTGTGTTTTCAAGGCTGTGGCTTGCTATGAAAAGTTTTCTTTTTTTTCTTTCATATATATATATGAGTGTATAAATATATATATATATATTTGTATGTGTATATATATATATACTGCATATGATCATAGCAGAGAAGCTAGGCAGACACATGAGTCAATACATGAGCAAAGCTCAGAAAGGAATAGGAACCAACACCAGAGGGTCAAAGCACAAGCTACTGGTCGATAAAGCAATCACCAAAGACTCTAAGACTAGACAGACCAACCTGAGCACAGCCTGGATTGACTACAAGAAGGCCTATGATTCGATGCCCCACATGTGGATACTGGAATGCATGGCACTCTACAAGGCTAACAAGACACTGATAAGCTTTATCAATGACTCAATGCGGCAGTGGAAGACAACATTTGAAGCCAATTCCAAGGCCATTGCACAAGTCACCATAAAGTGCGGTATATACCAAGGTGATGCACTGTCCCCACTGCTGTTCTGCATAGGCCTGAACCCCCTCAGCCACATCATCACAAAGAGTGGATATCTATACAAGTTCAGAAGTGGAGTAATGATCAGCAACCTCCTGTACATGGATGACATCAAGCTGTATGTTAAGAGTGAATGAGACATTGACTCGATGATCCACCTCACCAGAATCTACAGCGAGGACATCGGGATGTCATTCGGACTGGATAAATGCGGATGCATGGTGGCTAAAAGAGGGAAGGCGATCAGGACTGAGGGAGTGGAGTTACTAGAGGGCAGAATAGCAGATATACAAGACAGCTACAAGTACCTTGGTATCCTACAGGCCAGTGGGAATCAGGATGAGGTTACGAGGAGATCAGCCACTGCCAAATATCTCCAGAGGGTCAGACATGTGCTCAGAAGCCAGCTAAATGGCAGAAATAAGATCCAAGCCATCAACATGTATGCCCTACCAACTATCAGATACCCAGCTGGAATAGTGAACTGGCCACAGGAAGAAATACACGCCACTGATGTCAAGACAAGGAAACTCCACACAATGCATGGAGGGTTCCATCCGAAGTCCAGCTCCCTGAGACTCTATGAACAACGAACAGAAGGGGGACGAGGATTAGTGAGTATCAAAGCCACTATCCAGAATGAAACAAGGAACATCCAAGAATACATCAAGAAGATGGCCCACCTAGACGAGCTAATGAATGTCTCAGGCAGCAGAAAAAGACAGAAGATGACGAGAAGGAGAAAGCATCATAGAAGACCAAGCCCCTCCATGGAATGTACCACTGGCAGATAGAGGAAGTGGCTGACACCAGGAAATCCTACAAATGGCTTGAAAAAGCCAGCCTGAAGGACAGCACAGAGGATCATGGTAGCACAAGAACAGGCCCTAAGCACAAGATCAGTAGAAGCAGGGGTCTACCACAGTAGGCAGGACCCAAGGTGCAGGCTGTGCAAAGATGCCCCTGAGACTGTACAGCACATAATAGCTGGGTGCAAGATGCAAGCAGGAACAGCATATATGGAAAGGCATAACCAAGTGGCAGGAATAGTGTACAGAAACATCTGTGTCATGTATGGGCTAGAAGTTCCCAAGTCCCAATGGGAGACACCACCGAAAGTGGTTGAGAACAACAGAGCTAAGATCCTGTGGAACTTCAAGTTCCAGACAGATAAGCAGCTGCTGGCCAACACACCAGACATAATGGTGGTTGATAAGGAGCAGAAATCAGCAGAAGTGATAGATGTGGCAATCCCAGCTGAGAGTAACATCAGGAAGAAGGAGCATGAGAAGCTCGAGAAGTACCAAGGCCTGAAGGAACAACTGGAGCAGATGTGGAAGGTGAAGTCCAAAGTGGTTCCAATAGTAAAAGGAGCATTGGGGCTGTGACTCCCAAACTTGGAGTGGCTCCAACAGATTCCAGGCAAAACAACAGAGGTCTCTGTGCAGTTCTAGGAACAGCTAAGATACTGCATAGAACCCTCAAAATCCCAAGCATCTGGTAGAGGACCCAAGGTTGAGGAAGACACATACCACCCCCTGAGTAGGGGAGGTGAGAGGAGGAATTTTTTTTTTTACTGCAGGCAAATTCATGTCATATTTCTCTTTAATAGATTGTTTTAAACAAATATAACCTATTTCTAGATAAATATTTTTGTACTAATTTCAGATTTTAAATTTGAAAGATTGTGTTCTGTTGGATAATTTTGCTTATTTCAAGCATTTATTAATTTAAAGCTTGAAATCAATAAAAAGCACACTATACCAGCAGACGTTTGGACATACCTTCTAATTCACTGTTTTCTTTTTCTTTTTATTACTTATAAGACACTTCATGTCTTAAAGTAATGATGGACTGTCATTTCTCTTCACTTAGTTGAGTGGTTCTTGACATAATATAGATTACTACAGTTGTAGAATAGGACTATTTACTGTATACCACACCACCTTGACACAACACAACTGATGATCTCAAATGCATTAAGAAGGCAATAAAACAGAATACACACACACACGCACACACACACACACACACACACACACACACACACACACACACACACGCACACAAAAGTTCAAGATGTGAAATCTGTGCTGAGAAATTCAGACGAGAATAATAGTTTACAGTTCATGCATGGAAATCCCAGTCAATCAAATGCGAGCTACTTATAGTAGGTTTGGAGCTTTAGTTAGGTAAATTTGGATGTACAAATTACCAAGACCCTGAAACATATAAACAAGGCTCCTTCACAGATAACAATGTGTTAATATTTAAGGTATAGCTGCAGACAAGGTGATTTTACAGTTTAGTATAGTTTATCTTTATATTAACCTAATTTCTTAGGTAATTTTCTTTATACTTGGCAGTATATATGAAGTTAGATAAGACTAACACTGAAAACAGTCTAAAGTGCATTGGAGTTAACACTGCCTACTGGAACCTAAGGTACACTAAAAAAAAAAAAAACTCCAGCTAATTTGGCACAGTATTCAATTTTGTTACTGTTATTCAAAAGCCAATAAAATTACCAATGTGTTTATTGGCTGAATTAGATGTAAGACCATTAATCTAATCACATACACTATATGGCTAAAAGTTTGTGGTCACCTGATCACACCCATGTAGGCCTTCTACAAACTTTTGCCACACGTTTTGAAGCACACCGTTGTATAGAATTTTTTGTATGCTGTAACATTAAGAGGCCCAAACATGTTCCAGCATAGCAATGCCCCTGTGCACAAAGCGAAGTCCATAAAGACATGGTTTGCCAAAGATGATATGGAAGAACTTGAGTGGCCTGCAGTACTGACCTCAACCCCACTAAATGCCTTTGGGATGAAACAACTGACCAATTTCATTGTAACCAGTTATATTCAAAACAATTAAATATATGTACTGCCTCATAAAGTTTCATGTGTGTGTGTCTGTTGTGTGTGTGTGTGGGTGGGGGTCTTTTTAAAACATAACCATAAATTGCAGGTGTCTTTTCAAACATAACCAGAGATACACCAAAAAATGAATGGTAATAATATTTCATTGGTAACATCATGTTTGCTATGGGCTCTGGTATGGCAGTAGAGGGGGATGGTTAGGTATTCTTCTCCTCTGCTCTAACATTTACTGACTGACTGCAGGACACATGGAGCCATGCCTGTCAATGTGCATGAGTACAGAGCCTGAAAATGCCACAAGCTAACCATTTCATTTAGGGTCAGGATGTTTTGGCTTTTATTATTTAAATTCATATTAATTAGATACCAAAAACAACCTAGTTGTTAGTAAAGGGTAGTGAGCCCCATGTAAACAGTTAGTGGCTAGCATTAACCTTTTTACTATGCAAATACTCATAAAATGTGATCTCATAATCCTGTATTCCAATTTATATGGGTAATATGACCTACATAACGTACACCTGACCTTCCTTGCTAGCTTGCAAGCTGTTTATTTTGCTCATGGGTGCTAAACTTTGGTCAATTTTATGAAAAATTTTTATTAAAAAGGAGATTGAGTTGCTAGCAGTCCGGGGGAAAACATCAGATTTATTTAAAAACATGCAACTTTACCTTATGTCCTTAAGTTTCAGAATATAACTCCCACAGCTTCATCACATGACCCCCAGCTAAGCTCCTACGCATCTCACAAAAGTATTAATTCACAAACTAGCTAACTCTGGGTAGAAAATTGTTGGATGTGCTCTATATGTTTATAAATGAGAAATAATTAAAACTAAACAAACGTATAGCTGTAAATCATGCACATTACTAGTTAGTAGCAAAAAACGTTAACAGGGTTCAGTATTGAAATAATAGTCTACTTTGTCCATTGGTGCTGCCTAGTGGTGTAAGATGATGGCATTTTCTGTGTTTTATTCTCAAATTTGTCATATGTGTAATCAGATTTAAACCATTAACTGCAAGGTTATTTTTATCTATGTATTTATTTTCATTTAAACATGAACCCTATAATTATGCCCCCCATTACTACACTGGAAAACATAGAGCTCAGAATGGCACCATGTTTTTTTGTTTGTTTGTTTGTTTTGCTTTTTTAAATTCTGATTCAATCATTTTCATTTAGACTATCATGTGACATTTTCTAATTAATTTAATTGGTTCTAGTTACCAAAATGTTAACAAACTCCTAGCTTTATTGAAAACACTGTGACCTGGACCAGGAAGTTACTAAGCTACTGCCCTGTAAAAGTATAGGGTAGTGTCACAGTCTTTCTTTGTCTTTGTGAGCTTCATATCTGAAATGAAGGTAAAACCTTTCGCTTGTGTGGATTTCTTTGGTTGTAGGACTTCAGTCCTGATGCCCTGTGAGCCTTTCTGACATCAAAAAAAGAATAGTGTGCCTCTTCCTTTTCCTATCCTAGCCTATTTGTATTTCTTTAGAACACATTATCTGGTTATTCTGAATAATATATTTGTATTCAGTTACATCCTAACCTCAATAAATACAAAATATAGTTCTGAAAAATGTCCGTTGAACATCACATATTTCAGGTTCACACATATTACACTTATGCTCCCAGCATATTATGTGGTCTGGCAGTGACAGCATTCTTATTTATAATAAGGCAAAGTGTTAATTTTCATTATGAAGTACATAAACAGATGGCAATTTGTTCTACATTAAATGTGTCATATAAACAGATAAGTTTCAACGGACTAGCTAGCAACACCTTCCCGCTAGACTGCCATGCAACTGTCTTTAAACCCCCGGAAAAAAGCAGTCATTTCTTTACTTTTCAGCCTAATGTGATTTGGCAGCACTTTGGCATCACTCAGTTACCTTGGAAAACAGAACAGCACACTATCTAGGAGGGGGTGATAAAGGATAAAAAGGATAAAGGATACAAACACAAGATCTGGGACCTTGTATTAATTTATATCTGATGAGATTCCTCTTCTCCCAGAAGTGAGGCAACACCCTAACCTTTATAGTAATTCTCAAGTTTTTTTTTTTTCATGCTCACATTCAAATTATTCCTCTGCACTTACAGAGCACCAACTTTACCTCAAGAAGACTTAACATGTTGTTCTGATTGCCTCAATCAGAGATTTAGAGACAGGGATTTTTGCAGATTTCATCTCCCCCATTTTTTTACTTTTAGCTCACTAAGCCAGTGAATTCAGTATCATTCGAAACACCTTTTTTTTGCTTGCTCTTGAAATGGAACCTAATAATGGATGAGAAGGCAGAATATAATAGGAAAAAACAAAGGAAAAGGTGTTACCCATGTTCTGATGGCTATTACAGATTGTAGTGTACAATGTAAGAAACTAGATTTGAATCATAGACAATTGCAAGCCTGGTTTCTAAAACATGTACTCCCTGTATATTTCCATAGAGGGCAGTGTGATAACACACTCTTTACTTAGAAGCATGGTGAGTTTCTAAGTGAGACTTCACCCAAGAGTACATGTGTCTATGTGTCAAGCTCCAGTACTGGACTGCCTAAGAGATATGTTTACTCCTCTTCTGACATCCTTAATATCAAATTCAGCCCATTAAGACATTAGCTTACAGTTGAAAATTTTGTAAATTGAGGTTCAATGTTAAGACCCATGGTTATCTAGAAGTGGGGTGTGATACTAAAGCAGGAAAGAACAGCATATTTCTGTGCATGTTCTCCCCATGTTCACTCAGGTTTCTGCCGGGTTCTCCAATTCCATCAAAACTCCCTAAAATATGGCAGTAGGTGGATTAGTTAAGATAAATTGTCTCTAGTTGTAAATGAGTTTGTAAATGTCTGTGTATATATATGTGTGTATGGTACTCTACGATGGTCTGGCATACCATGCAGGGTGTATTTCTGCCTCCTGCACAATATCCAAGACAGGCTCTGGATTGACTTCAACCCTGACCAGGATAACATAGTTACAGAAAGTGAGTGAGTGTTCAAGATTGTTATTGTAATTTTATAAAATTAAAGATTATATTCTTTTATGAAAGATCCATGCAAGGCTTAAGTATATGTTATGTAGGCTCGAAGTAGGCCTGTCAAATAGTGTTACCAAATACTGCAACTTCCAGATGAACTATGGTTACATCCACATTAATACACTTTAGTTTTAAAATGGTGTTTTAAAAACAAAACAATCTCCATCCAGACAAGAATTTTAGATCTGTATCAGAAATTATCTCTGTACATACTAACGTGCCCGAAAATGATCACCATAACCACTAGGCATGAGCATTCCAGTATAAACAGGAAGAAGAACGTCTACTATGCAGTTGGTTGCTTAGTTGCAGATGACTTGGAAAAAAAGCTTGCCTCCTGCTCATATAGGCAGTTGTAACATTATAAAATGCAGAATTTAACTGCACAACAGCTGCTAGCGAAGACAACAAGGTCGCTGTAATTCGTGATTCATGCTGCATTCACCACTGGTAGCTGAGGCTGATGGAGTTGTTTTCTTCCGAAAAAGGATCACGTGATAGGAGTGTGACGAATCAAGGTAGGATCCGTCATGATTGATAAGACCCAATCAAGGAAGCGAACTTGGATGTCTGCATCTTTGTTTCTGAAAACCTCCATTTTCACTCATCCACAATAAAACGCAACTCCAGAGTTCTCAAACTAAAACGGCTCCAGTAGCATTTCCAAAACTGTCCATTTTAGAGGTTTGAAAACTCTGGAGTAGAAAGGACGCCAGGAGTAAATGTGAGCAAAAGTGATGGGTTTAAACCTAAAACATATTAATGTGTACATAGCATATATGCTGAACATATAGCATCCCAATAATTTAGTAATTACATTACTGGTGAGAAGGAATAATTAACCATTTAAGCTTCTAGTGAATAACAGTTTTAAGCATTTATGCAACTTTATCCGAAGTTCAATTACTAGTGTGTGGTGGGGATGCTGTACCATTTATCTTGTTCAAGAGGCTAATTAGAGCAATTTAGTCCCACACAAGTTCAGCATTTAATGCTTTAAAGGAATGGTCACTTAGATCACAGTGAATTTATAGGCTTGCTGAATCAATACAGAGACCTTTTAACAAAGAGACCCTTAAGCTACACAGAGCTCACTTCAGCTGTATCTGCACAAGGAGTCTTTCTTTCTTAATTAATTAAACTGCTCACACTCTTCACCTCTTCGCATGGCTGAGCCAGAGCCCATGTCCAATTTTGCCTTATCCATGTGTAGAAGGTATCATATGCAACTCTATGCAGCTGGAGCCGAGCCCTGAGGCTTCATCCTCTTCTTCACCATCTCAGAAACCTTGAATTGAAATGCAAGCAGTGATAGAAAATGTCTAGTCGTACATTATTTTAATGAATGTGCAAGGAAAGAAAGATAACTATAGAAGAAATATGTGGTGGGTTGGAGGTTTGATTGTTTTCTGGTGCCTTGTATGGTATATGCTGTAGAAGCAGCATGGCTTATCATATTTCTCTCCTGCTCACGCCTCTCTGTCGCTTGCTAGTGGGAAATCGCAGCATGGTCTGTGCCAATCCCGCGGGTTTATAGATAAGGCCGCATGCTCATTAAAATTGGGAGCAAGAGCCATGTGGAGGAGCAGTGCACAGGGAGTTAGAAAGGATCCGAGTGCACGCCATCCGGGCCGGATCACTTCACATCTCATGGGAAGCGACGATGCCAACAGCGATGAGACTGTTCAAACCTTCCTTGTAGACAGAGATGAATGCTTGCTTAATTTTTTCTTTGATGTTAGTTGAGTGTGTAATTGCCTGTGTGTGTGTGTGTGTGTGTGTGTGTGTGTGATCCCACAACTCCAATCTTCCTATATAATTTAAACAGCACAGAATAGGAAGTCATATTTTCATTAGTCAGCCTGTGTGTTGTGTGTGTGTGTGTCTGTCTGTCTGTCTGTCTGTCTCTCTGACACAATGCAAAATTAGGTATGACATGATAATTCAGACGAGAAGGAGCAAAATGAGAGAAGAATATCTAATTTCTAATTTTGATAGCATTCATTTAACTGCAGGAAATGCAAAATCACTGCTATACATGTCATGCTAGGTGACCTTACAGACCATTTACAGCATTTAGCATCTTATGGAGCTCTTTCTTCTGTTTCTAGTCAACTGCTAATCACTCAAACCAGTAAGTACAAATTAGATGCATCTAAAAGTTGTGCCACAGTATTTTCCATCCAATAACTAAATAAAGCAGCTTGTTTTTCTGAATGGAGATGAGGTCATAGGGCTGTTTTGTCATTTTACTGTATGTCGTAATGTATTTAACCATCCTCCCAAAGGAAAAGAAGCAAGAGAGTGTTTAGTAACCCTTAAATTATGTCAAGGCACATCAGAGTCTACTGCATTTAAAACATTGGCAGCAGGTATTGTCTGAAATAAACCAGTACTCATTGCTGCTTTTTTGTTGAGGATTTAGAAGAGACATAGTCAATGAACTTGCCTGTAGAGTTGGTTACCTGTCTTTAGACTTATTGACATGGCCAGTTGTACTGATAAGCTACTTGCTGAGAGAAGAAAACCTGAGAGAAGGAAACCATTCAGATTGGTAATGCCAAATTACCAGCCAGTGGATGTTTGTTTGCAGTGAGTATGTTCAAACCTATTGCCATGAAACCTTTCCTCATTCCTGTTATGATACAGTACAGTATTATCATTCAGCCACTCCCTTTCGTTTCTCAGCCCTCATAGACACTGGAGCAGCTGGAAGCTTCACAGATCTGAATATAGTACATAACTAGCAGAATCTGAAAGTGAAATTGGCAATCCAGGTTCAAGCCATAGATGGCAAGCAAGTCAGCAATGGGAATATTATGCACCCTGCTGTTCCCACTTGCTTTGATACTAGCGACATTCTCAGTGAGGTGACATCTTCTCATAACTACCCATATTTCCCCACTGAGTAGGAACTTACTTTGTTACAAACCATAACCCCCAAAACTAATGATCAGGACAGGGAATACTCACCTGGTTTTACCGATGTCACAAACTGTTTCTTGTCCTGTCATTATTATTGCATCAACCTCTTTAGAGAGCCCCAAGGTAGAACTCTGGATACAGAGAAACATTCAACAAGTCTAAGGCATGTGCTCTTCCTTCCCACAGAATGTTCTATCGACTGACTGTCTAAAACCGTGCCCCCTGGGTCATGCATTTATCCTTTGTCCCCTGCTGTGAACCAGGTCATGGAAAAGTATATAATAGAGGGTTTCCAACAAAGCTACATTAGACCTTCTACCTAACCAGTTTCAATAGGATTCTTCAATGTTCAAAAAATGGACTTGGATTTTAGTTTTACAAATATTTTGGGATGTTGTGTGAATTAGTCAATGCCCCTATGTTTTCCAATCTTTTGGAAAGAGATACAGTGAAGTCCAAAAGTATGAGACCACTGGAGAAAATGCTTGTATTTTGCTATCTTTTCTAATTTAATTACAAGTTATATTATTGGCAACAACTTGTGTGAAAAGTAGCATCTTTACATGAATATTTACATGGGTTTTTTAGTATTTGCTACATCCCCTTTTTGCTTTACTGGCAGTGTGCACTCGTGCTAGCATGGACTCCACAAATTTGTGCAAAACCTTATGATCCATTTTAGATCAAATCAATTAGCGTGCCATCTAAACACATGCTGCAATAGGAGCGACTAGGCATGAGGGAAAGCTGACCTTTTGTACAAAGCAATTAATATGGTCCATATCACACATTTGCTTACATTTAAATAGGGACCTATAAATAGTGCAAAATCTTAAATACTAAATATGAACATTTGCTTTCTTTGTTTTAAATATTTCTAAATTTTAAAACCTTCTATTTATTTCCAATTTTAAATAAAAAAAAATCTTAGGTTTCCATTATGGTCTCAGACTTTTGGATCCCACTATATGTTGGGTAAATTTGTCATGTCATATA
Source organism: Notoglanidium macrostoma (assembly GCA_030068235.1). Taxonomy (NCBI): domain Eukaryota; kingdom Metazoa; phylum Chordata; class Actinopteri; order Siluriformes; family Auchenoglanididae; genus Notoglanidium; species Notoglanidium macrostoma. Next base: position 4,027,510 of record JAQQZR010000020.1, read on the forward strand.
TAGAGGGATTTTAATATTTTCCAAATCATTAGCACAGTGATTCCCATACTGTGGTATGCATACCACCGGTGGTACGTGAGCCGCCACCTCGGCCTAACGCCATCAGGCACAAGTCTTAACTTAAAATCTATATTTAATTTTATTTTTTACATTACTAGGTGTGACCAAAAGTTCCAGACTGTTCCTGTAGTGAATGAATGGAGTGCGGCATGGTCATGTGCTGCAGCAAGAGCAAGCAGTACCTCTCATGAGTCAGTATGCCATGTGACATCACATTGTCAACATCGAGATATGTTTTACACATGTTTTTTCGTGACAACGTGCACACTCTATGAAGACCAAGTACCACAGCCGAATGAATACAGAGCCATTATATTGACAGCTTATATTGAAATTCCAAGACTATGCTAATCCAAACAGGCTCATCCGTCTTACAGAAATTATGTGTATTATTATTATTATTATTATTATTATTATTAGTCACGGATGGATTACTTGTTGTTTTCTGCAGAGGGAAGTGGTATTTGGTACATAGTGGTACATGATGTTAAATGTTTGAACCTTTGTATTAGCACATTCAAACTCAACATGTCAAATGGGTCCTGCAAAGACAGGAAAATAATCTGTATATGAACCAAAGGTCCATGGGTCTGAAGTCACTAGGAAAGATTATTTATCTCACTTTTATGAAAAAATATAGTTTGGACCACATAGGCTGATCAAGCTTTCAAAGTCCTTAGACAAGCGTTGACCACAATCCCTATCCAACACCCCAAATTCCCATTCACAGATGCTTTAAAAGAAGGGGTAGGAGTGATCTGTCACAGTGCCAATGCATCCTTGGCTAATAAATATCCCATCACATTTTTCCATAGCCTCACACATGCTCTCCTGCCATATATATTACAACTATCTATTGACCAGTTCTCAAAATCCTTGAGTTTCATGCCCCTGTCAGCCTGTAATTTGGTATACCCAAAGTCATGATGTCTTCTCCAGTTAGGGAAATACTCTGTTGTAGATTGCCCTACTAGTCAAACATTTCTGCACACCACTGGTTTTTACTACTTTTCAATTCATTTCATAAACTTCAGATGCAACAAGACAATGATCCCAAACATATCCAGATTGTGTCAGAAAAAAAGCAAAGAAAAAGAAGACAGGCAGAATCTCATGGCCTGTCCACCATAGTCACCTGATCTGAACCTGATAGAGCTAATTTGGGATGCACTGGACAGAGGTGCAAGGTGAAGCAGCCAACTAGGTGCATCCCACCTGTGGACAATGCTCCAGATGTGTTTGAATGAGTAGTGATTAATGTCCATTGTAAAAAGAATGCCTCGAATTTGCTCTAGAGCAATTTATTTGTTCTAGAGGAGGCTAAATTGAAGAATCAAAGATATGACCAACTTTCTTGTTAATAAAGGTACTCAAGCAGTGAATGTGAATTTATTATTTGTTAGCAAAGAGTACTGAGTGGTTTTTTATGGTAAAAATGAAGTAATATTGAGAATGTAGAAAATCTTTGTGTGTGCAAAAACTTTTGACCCATAGTTTACATACAGAAAAACAATTAAAGAATCATGACACTTGTAGAATTAACCTTTCATAGCAAAGTTTATTGAATTAAATTCATAAAGGTAATTTTAACCCTCATATCATATCATTAGTGACCTGGAGACCCCAGAATCTTTATAACAGGTCAAAAATATACATTGTTTTAGCAGCTTGATAATCAAATTTGGAAAGTTTTACAAGAGCATTTTTACATAAAAATGACTGGCCCTATACAACACAGACTTTACTGCCTTCCTAAAATATGCTCTCATTCACTGTGGTCAAAATAAGCCTTCAATCACTCTATGTATTCTCAGTTTTAATTAGGTAAAAGGACAGATTGGGGTCTTTGAGAGCCAATAAAATTTAGAATAATAAAAATGTTGGTCTCATGCTTCTTTAAAAAAGTAATAAATAAATAAATAAATAAATAAGTTTATTCAGTGTGGATATGGTTCCTATAGAGCTCTGCAAATTTAAGCAATATTTTCATCATCTTGCAATCAAATGAATAAAAAAGCAATATACAGTAACAAGCCAGCTGTTTAGCTAGTTATCCAATAATACTTCAGCTGATATGTGACAGTTCTAGCTGTTGATATATTCTACTTTATTTGTATTGACGATTTGAAAATAGTAAGAAGAAATGGAAGCAGAAAGGAGGAGGCTAGGAAGCTTTGCGTTTCAGTTTTGAAGATGACTGATTCTGGCAGCAAAATTTCCTCATTGATTATTCATATCATGGTAATGTTCCTGTCTGCTCTTCTGGCTTAGCATACACGCATGCAGAGACTAAGAAAATGTTGTATAACTTGATTAATCTTTGTAAACCATTAATTGGTTTGAGCTATAACACTCAATGTAAAACTAAATGCACTACAAATAAACACTTAAGGTGCACCCACAGACACTCGCGTGCATGTGTGTGTGTGTGTGTGTGTGTGTGTGTGTGTGTGTGTGTGTGTGTGTGTGTGTGTGTGTGCGTGTGTGTGCGTGTGTGTGTGTGCAGGAATAAATACATAAGCATGCACTTACACACCCACAAACTTGAAAACAGCTCCAGAAATCCTCTAGTACTGGATAATATGTTGCTATGGTAACAAATAATTTTCCATAGCTCACATTGTTGCAGTTGTGGTAAATTACTAAATGAGTATTGATTGCATCTAGTGTTCATACTGGAGGTTTCTCTGTCTCTCACTCTTTCCCAGGATCCTCTCTCTCTCTCTTTCACTAGCTAACATTAGCTCTGTTGGCTGGACTTGTAAATCCACCCAAGCATTTCATCTCTTTCTCCCGTCTGCTCTCAGATTTCAGCCTACGCCATACCTGCATGCCCTCCAGGCTTGCAACATTATAAAGCCTATTGATTGTCCTCTTTCTTCACTTCTCTCTCTTCTATTTTTTTCATTCTTTCCCTCATTCCCCTCCATCAGATCAGTGCTCTTGGATTGCCCCACCAACACCAAATGTCAGCTGCTAATGGTCCAAGCATGCAGAGGAGAACAGGCCAAGCTTTCTGGAGTTTGACTCTGATAGACCGAGTGCTACAGCTCCCACACACTCATGCACATGCGTACACACAGACGGGTAGAACAAAGGCATTGCTCGCAGCTGAAATGTCACCAGTGTTTGTGGTCTGAATGAGAAGTTTAGGCTGCAGTAGCTGGTATTACTGGCAGGGAAAGTATGTGAGAATTTAAAGGTTATGTCTTGTTCATGCAGGTTAGGCAGGCTGTGGGATCAGGATATTGATCAGTGTCACTGTAAAGAAGCAAATGGATTTGGCAATCACAGCTTTCTTGTGCTCTGTCCCTCGTTTTTTTAGCAGTGCAAAGCTTCCAACACCTTCCTGCAGGATTGATTCCTCATTCTCCTTCATTCGACATTACTGTATTTATATAAATATACACACACATATATATATATATATATATATATATATATATATGTATGTGTGTGTGTGTGTGTGTGTGTATATATATATATTTTTTTTTTAGTTAAACAAATAATTTTGTGCAAGCATGTGTGCATTTATAAGCAAGAGACATGGTGGTGTCTTTGGCAATGTGTGAAGCAAGTGTTTTTAATTAGCATGAATTCAACTCCAATCCCATGGGTTTAATTATATCCACTGACTCACTGATTAAAGCTCTTAATCGACTCCACCAGCAGCAGAAAAACATCTCATCCTGATATCTGTGTCTGCTTCTATAAATTAGAGAAATATCCATGTTTACATAGTAAATGGCTTTAGCCCACCACCGTCTGTACTCATGCATCTTAATCTTGTACAAAATCTGTGTCTGAAGTTTAAGTGCTGACGGGTGTAAGATGAATTGGTTTCAGTTTGGGTATAATTTTCTTTTTGTAAGAAGTGCTCTGAAATTTCTTATAAATACTGTACACTGTGCACCTTTGACCACCTCACTATAAATTGTGGAACTATGCATACAATTCTGAAAATAATTTTTCAGTGGAAAGATTCTTGTATAGCTCAAGAATGTCATCCCTGACTGTCCATACAACTGAGTCACTGGTTCACATATTCAAACGATGATTGAAGACTAAAAGCTTAAATAAACAAAGAGATAAATAATAATAGTACTAACTCTGTATTCATACCTGTACTAACTTCCACACTTTCTAACAGAGTTTATTTTAAACAACATATATACTAGCATGAGGATATTACTTGATGGAAACTACAAATACAAAAACCTGCAAAATTTTGTAAGTGTAAATGTCAGGTCAGGAAATGTTCTGGAGTCAGATGCAGTTGCAGTTGAAGAATATAATGAAGATGAGGGCAGACAAATCCAAAATGTGATACAAACTCAAAAACAGGCTCAGGCGAAAGCTCAGGCGATGAACAAACAACAATATCAGGGATAAATCCAAAGTAGTAAAAACAGGAACCACATCAAGATCAAAACCAGTACAGCAATCAGACTAAATAACAGGTTCGGTAACAACAGGACTGAATGAATGAAACACAGAATGAATACTTATGTACTCATATGCAGTGTGTATGAATTTAAGTGGGCCTTAAATAATCTTTGGCGTGATTGTGATGTGAATGAATCCTAGTGTGTATAATCAAAAATCAGTGGAATGTGAACATGAGAGAGTACTGTAGTCCTTTTTGGCCGTGATTGTATGCCGTAGGGCATTCTGGGAAATTGGAATGGGCGTCAGTGCTGATGTGTCATGTCATGGTTCTGTAAACCATGAGTTTAACATGTTTACTATGTTGTAAACACGGTTTCATCATAGTAACCATAATCAACCATAATAAATGTGAATTTATTAGTGAACAACTCATCATGCCAACAAGTTTGCTATTCTTGGTCTTATATTGTATACATTGAAAAAAATTATGATGAGAATGGAAAAAGTTGGGCAAACTGCTTGACTGTGCATAAGCAAGTAGTACCTCTCATGAATACTACAAAGAACCCTCATAGTAGTATCATTACCATAAAAGCAGTGTCATGGTTACCATGAAATATCGTAATATAATCATTATAAACCGTAATGCATCTTAGTAGCAGCAATGAAATGGTTAAGTAAGGCATAACACAAAATGGACCCTGCTATTATATGAAAATAATTCATGCCTGGGTGGTGTGATATGGACCAACAAGTGTATTATTTTTCATCTGACAGCATGGTCTGAAATGTGTTATTCCAATTACACCACAGCGATTTGCCACCAATTACAAGTTTTAATGTATGTCACAACATTGTTTTTAACTGGTTGTAGTCCGATTTAATGCTATGGAACTTCCACAGAACATATTAGTTCTGTTACCACTTACATTATTGAAACTAAAAACAGTCATTCCCTCACCAGCCTCTCCTGTATTCTGTTTCTTGAAGTCAATAAGACAAAAATGAGAAGCTTGTCATGTTACTGAGAAACCAGAAAGTCCAAACTGCAGACTTTACAGACTGCTACAAAGTGCTCACACCTGAAATTTGTTCCATAAATGTTCCATAAATATCTTTTAACAAAATGCTTCACCACATTAATGATTATACATTTTCTTTGTTAAACAACACATTTTTTTTTTTTTTTTGTTTTTTTTTCAAAACAACTTATGATTAGCATTAGATCTTATCTAGCATCTGCCATAACACAAGTCCCCTGTTATGCACTGTTACTATAGGAACAATGAAGTAGTACTGCAGTACCTCATTAATAGAAACTTTTCATGATTATGTTTGTTATTTAATTATTTATGTCATAGTTGGAACTGCTGTCAAAGCTGTGCTTTTATAGAAAATAAATTAACACCTGATTCAAGAAGTCAACTGATAGACTGTCGAGAGAGAGAGAGAGAGAGAGAGAGAGAGAGAGAGAGAGAGAGAGAGAGAGAAAGAAAGAGGCCGGTGAGAAAAACACGAACAGACCAGACTTGCAGACGTTCCATAACTATAAATGTAATGATAAACGGGTAAAAGGTATTACGTTGTTATCTGATAAATATATATGTGTTTTCATCAGCTAGTATAAGAAAAACACTTTGTAACATGCTCTTATTGGAAATTAATCAATTTTGTGAACACTAACTCTGCTGTTTGTCAGGTTGCATGACACCAAAACATCACTGATTATTTTCCTTCCCCATCATGTTTTATTCCTTATGTAATTAAAAGTGGACAGAGAGTGGAATTTTGCAAATAGTTTTCATCTAGGTTGACATGAGCAGAATGATATCAACAGTGTTTTATTATTCAGATACCACACAGCTTTTATGACAAGTTTGAGGCCTGAAATGCTTCCACTGTTTTCCTCCCTTCAGCTTCTTTTCCAACATCATCTTTCATGGTCTGTGCTTCTTGTTCTTCCTTTTTCCTATCTCTGTTGTCCCTTGCTCCCTGACTTTAATTACTGTGAGACTGATGTTCTCTGCCATGCAAGAAGGCCAATTAGACCTACAGATTGTGAGTATGTGTGTGTGGGTGCTACCTTTTTGAATTATTTTGTGTTCCATAATAATTAGAGGTTAGAAACAAGGCAGGAAAAGAGCAAAGCTGCAGCCATACATTCAGCTGTCATTTTCACTAGCAACTGTATGTGTGTGTGACAGATGTTGCTGAATAAAAATGCACATGGGGCGGATCACCGATTCAACACTTAACTGTCTCCCATCAAACCTAACTTACCCTTTCCCTCTCTTCTTGCTCTCTTTCTCTTTCACTCACACACAAAGCTCTCTATCTTCACTGCACTCTCTCTGGGTTTAGCAGGATGGATTGTGCTCCAGGGAAAGGCAGCCAGCACCAGTTTCCGTAGTGATAATATCCATGGTATCCACAGGGAGCAGGAGGCTATCCATTGAGCTTGATTTCCCTTTCCATTCTTAGTGAGCCAATGCAGAAGAGAGAAGGGCAGAGAAGGAGCGAACCCAAGCAGGATATTCGTAGTAATGTATGACCCAGCTTACACTGCAGTTTGAACTAATTTTGTACCTTGCCTTGATCTGTAACTTGGAAAGAAACAACCATGCTCCATTTTGGTGAGCTCACAGCTTCACGCATTTACTAATTCATAACCCCAAGGCTACACTAGCTTGCGCTGAAAATAGCCATAAATAAATTATCCATATATATAAAGGTACATTCACTTCATGCACACAAATATACTGAGCCCCATACACACATCGCACATTCAGTACACAGTTAATACCCTATATGTACACTCTCACTCAGGGGCATTGGACAATGGGTAATGGTGGACCTGTCTAGCTAGGACCTTTCTGGAGGGCAGCCAAAAGCCTGGAAAATATAGTTGGATTTGGTTTCTAAATTTGACATACAAATATTATAGCAATATGATATTTGATATGATATTTTTAATAAAACAAGTCTACATTTTCCAAGTTGTGCTTATCTGAACACAGGGCAAAAAGTGACAAAAAGTAAATATGTTATTCTAAAATAAGCCAGCTAATTAGCTAACTGTGACAAAGCACGGAAAATAAACAAAGAAACATCCCCTCACATCGTAAGTGTAACTCTTCTCAACTTTGAATTCCTCTGAGTTCAGCAAGTGATGTTAAATCAATTAGCATTAACAGTAAACAAAATCGCACTTCTTGCCTTTAAATGAATTATGCTGAAAGTATTTGTATTCACTTGATCTACATACAGGCAAATTCATTTCTTAAATCTATAACACTGATTATACAGTTTGCTGTTTTGACGATTTCAATATACATCACTCATCACTGTTGGATAGAAGCTGGATTGCTTCTTGATATCAAAAGATGAACATGGAGGTATCTTTGTTTTTTCTTGCTTTTTTCCAATTATTTAAGGCAGGTTCTCCAGATATGTTTAATGCAGTAAGGTAGCTTTTTTTCATAGCTAGCTGACTAAGTAGCTACTGTGACAGATAGTGTTTCTGTGACTACAACCCAACAAAGTTAGGTTTGGCCCATCAGCTAACCTGTGAAATACACTCTGTTAGTTCCAGAAGCAGGAACAGTGTAAAATGCTTATTGAACCACAGCATGATTGATGATTCAAAGCATGCTTACCTTGTTGATTGTCAGCTGTGTCAGCTTAAATGCATCCCTTGGGACATTAGAGACCTGGGACCACATAATACCTGCTATAATTTATCATTGTATTCAGTAAAGCCTCTCTGGTATTCCTCAAAGCGTTTCATTTTTATATATATTTCTAGCATCAAAATGTCAAAATGATTGATAAGCTTTGTTTTAAATTTTTTTTAATGAGCATTATAGTACCTTTAGTACTGTGAACCAACCTCCTAAATGAATCCAATATAGTAAATGGGTTAATTTTTCACTTTCCTTTTTTTCCTTTGCCCCTGCTCACATTCTGTACACTCATGGACATTCACATGCTCATGCAATGATAGGTATGACTGTATAATGGCATGTTAAAAGATTAATTCATTCCTCTTCAGTAAGGTCAGTATTCAAAGCTGAGTTGTACGTAGTGATGAGTTGATACAGAAATTGTGCACATCTGTATTCAGACCTCAGACATGACTAAAGACTTACATGGCATTCTATTCCTAAGAAATCAGACTTTTAACAGATGTAACGGCATAAATGAGACCTAAAACCTCGCACTGTAATCTGTCTGTTGGTATATACAGTACACTTTATAATTATCAGGACAGTTTGTATTGTATTGTATTGTACATTAATCTCGTTTGTATCACTTGTGATATGATCATCCTAGCTAACATTTGAGTGTTTGCATGTGACAGCAAAGAAAAAAATTTTCAATACTAAAGGTAAGTGCTTGTTTTTAAAGTCAGTGGTCTAGATGCTATTCAAAATTCCCATCTTGGACAACTCCACTCACCCCTACTCCGGGAACTTTGATAATAAATTTTATAATATGAAAATCAGCTTAAGTACTTTCATAACCTGACTGTGAATATGCTTAACTTTCGCTGCATATTGTTGTAACTTTTGAACTAAAAGCCAATTTTTACTTTTGCATTGAATCTCGACAATCGTGCAGAGTGAAGTATTTATACTTTTACATAAGGTGCGCGTATCCTCTAGGACGTGCTGTCACATGAAACACACCAGAATTTACCGCTTATAGAAAAAGAGCAGTGCATGTTCCATGTTTCAATGTAGGAATAATATGGAAAATGCTGTTTGAAACAAAACATTTATGGAGAAACCTCATTTGATTAATTATAGGCCAAGTGAATTCTTACTGAAAGCATTTCTGAAGTGTTTTAGCGCATCTGCAATTAGGAGTATAAGCATCTCGGAACGAAAGTCCAACTGCGTGCTCTGGAATGAAGCACAAAAATGAAGTGTTTAAATCCACAAGATTAGATGCAGGATTAAACTGCAATGATAATGTTGATCTATAGCCACTACAGAGCCACAATTTATATATTTATATTAACACAATATTGTGATAGTAGATTTCCAATTTTCTTCTGTGTCGCTGCAAAATGTAGTTACATTCGGAAGAGATGCATGTCTCTGTTATAGGCTACGGCATAGGGTACAGCATAAGGTACACAGTTACGCCATATCCTACAGCGTAGATTCAACCAAAAGTATAAATTGGCCTTATTCACCATCTTTATCTTTATTGTCAAGGACACTGTGGATCTGGATCCTATTCCAGGAACACTGGGTGCAAAGCAGAAACACATCCTGGATGGAATATGCTGAAAGACCTGTAATAATCGTGTGATTAATTAATGTTGTTAAAATTTGCTATGCTAAAATTTGATGAATGTGCACAGCAAGACAGCAAAAGAAAGTTCACATATTCTCACTCTCTGTCTCAAACTCCAAAGACCTGTATCCTCAGGGGTGGAACAATGCCATCAATTGTTTAGTTTCCCAATGTGTTGAAAATATCATAACAGCTGCCAATTAAATTTGACAACCATAACGCACAACTGAAATTCAATGGTCATGCTATAAATCTCCATGAGATTTTCTTCCTACCTCACCATAGATCCCTGTACTCATCTGGTAGCATGAGCAGCAACAAATTTTATTTAATGCGTATGTGTTTCTGTAAATAATGACTGTCTGCAATTCGTTCTGCATTAAAATGCATGGCAAATTGTCACCACAGAGCAGAGGCAACTTACACTGTGTTCACATTAGGAGGCAAGATGTCCATGTTATCTAGCCACGTTTGTCTCTAGTGAGCCTCCTGGTTCAACATGGCAGGGATTTGAAAGTGACAGTAGGAACAGATGCAGGAATAAAAATGTGACTATAATGACAAACAAGAGCAATGGGAGCAACAAAGAAAAAAAGACTGAGACAATTCTGAAAGGATAATCATAAAATTGTCTGAATTGTTTCAGTTTGGACATTTCTCATGAAGTTTGTCAACTTGATTTGTAACCAAGGAGCCAGAGCATTCTCACTGAATCACTTTTGAAGCTTTTAAAGGTTGGTATGTACCCTTACATCTTTTCAAATAGTTTACAAATGCAAATGAAAAAATAGGTTTTCTTGCATCTTTATCCATTGCTCTGAGAAATGGAAACCAATCACTTGTGGCTGTATTTAGAGCTGGAAAGTCCATTTTCCACTCAATTTTAGGGCTTTACATCTCTGGATATGTAGCCCACTGTGATTTGCTGTGCCAAGAAAATTGTGATTAAAGTACCTTAAAGTTGTGTGCATATGTTTTCATATTCCAACCCAAACCCAAGATTCCTGACAGTTTTACCCAAGTTTTGGCAAGTTTTACCCAAGTTTTCGATTCACAGAGCTCTCACAATAACAAGGAAGCATATTAAAACTCAGGAAACAGCATAAGGTCTTTCTTTCTCACAAAGGTCAGAGCATTTCCAAATCCAGCATTCAGACCACTAGCTGAAATCCAACATGTTTGCCTTTGAGGTCCGTGGCTTTCCTTGAAATTTTCATAAGCTTGGCATCACTTCCTCCTCCATGGACTCATAAAGGTGAAGCCAAAAGCAGCTTCCTTTTAATTTTGTGTGACTTGAAAAATAAGCAGCCCCCCGTGGACAGTTTCTCAGAAGATCTGTTTTTGTACCTGAGGGCCATAGCCCTTTGTCTGATAAAGTCTGGCCTTTTGCCACTTCTCTGTGTGAAAATTCTAAGCAATTTAAGTTTCTCTGTCTGTTGTCACAAGTTCCATTTGAATGAAGTTCGGTCCGGCTGTTCTCAGACTTCAAACAATCAGATTCGGTACAAAATGACACTTTTTCCCTGTTGGCTTACAACAAAGTGTTCAGGACTCCTACCATTACTATTCCTCTGTGTATCTTTAGTTATTCATTTTAAAGCGTTTTTCTGTAAATTGAGTGACTCGCTTTTGTGGGGGAAAAAAATATTTTTTCTTAACTGAGTCAACTCAGTAAGAAAGCTGACCTACTGCCAATATAATGAACCTACTACTGTGTGTATGTGTGTGTTCTTGTTTGTATGTACGTGTATGAACATTTTTGGTTTGCCCACATATTATCTGACTATCTGTCTGTAAAGCCAAACTAATGAGTTGCACCTCAACTGAATGCATTTCAGTCCAGTTTGTTTGTATCTTTTTCAAAGGGATTACATGTTTTCATCATATTTGTTCTGCTTCTTGAAAAGTTGTTTCACTAACTTGCTTGGCAGATCTGAGCAACTCCTAAAAAATTTTTGTACGACTCACTAAATTATTTATGAATGTAGTTCTCAAAAGTTAATGTTGACTTTCTTTTCTAAATGTTATGCCTCCATTCCTGAGGACACACAGTTGTGCTGAAGGTGTCCAGGAGTTAGAAGAGACAAGAAGAAGCCTGTGAAGTGGAGAAGACACTTGTTCAGACTTTTGTCTCCTGTGATCCAGAATGCATCTCTGATATAATACAGTAGGGAAATGCTGAGGGGCAGCACATTGGTGCAGTGGTTAGCATTGTCACAGCAAAAAGGTTGTGGCGGCTGACTGGGGCCTTTCTGTGCAGATGTTGCATGTTCTCCCTGTGGCTATGTAAGTTTCCTCAGGGTGCTCCGATTTCCTCCCACAGCCCAAAGACATGCAGATTAGGGCAACTGTCTACTCTAAATTGCCCATAGGTGTGAATGGTTGTTTGTCTCTGTGTTAGCCCTGTGATAGATTGACGAACTGTCCAGGGGTACTCTGCCTCTCACCCAAAGTCAGCTGGGATAGACTTCATTTTCCCTGCAACTCAGATGGATAAGCAGAAAGATAATGGATTGATGGAAATGCAGATAAAAACCAAACTTACTAAACTTACTTAACATCATTAGCCATACCCACCTAACTCTCAGAGTCTGTGTGGCTGAAGGAGAATTCAAAGTTATGGACTTTGATCCAAGTCTGTAAATGTAACATTAAATAAAAACTTTTTCTGTCAATAATTCACTATTCTCAGTGAGGAAACTTAACCATCAAGGCAGTGAAGGGAAAAGATTCTACCTGGTGAAAAAAAACACAGCTTAGAGCAGCACGATTTCCATGTTGGTTATTGCCGGTCTGCTGCTGGCTTTGATGAGTGTGTTGCTTGACCATAATGTATTATGCTGGTCTAAGCTGTTTTTCTTTTGTTTGTTTTTTTCCTCAGTGGGACTGTTCATTGATGATCAATTCACAGTCACTTCAGTAGACTTCACTTCCTGCTCCCTTACCAATACTGACTTTCACTTCCCACATAGTAAACATATGTGGTCCAAATCTGACATAAAGCCGGCAGTGCTGCCATGGTATTGGCCTTGCTAAAGAGCCATACTGTTCATTTTTGCAGCTAATATGGATTGTTTTAGTAGTAATCATTGATGGTAACAACAAAAACAACAACAACAACAACAACAATAATAATAATAACAACAACAATAATAGTAGTGGTAAAATAGATTCTAGTTTTAGTCATATGTTAAGTCAAAACATTATTGAACATGCATCAAGGTAAGAAGGCAGGCAATGGATGAAAAAGCAGGAAATCTTTATTAAAACAGGCAGGTAAACAAAGTCCAAAATGTGAGACAAAAGGCAAAGACCAAAAATAAGCTATGGTCTAAAACACTAGGAAAACAGGTACATCACAGGCTGTGGCAAGAGGCAAAGTCAAAGTCCAAACAGAGATCATGAACCAGGAATACAAATGCATAGACAAGCGGTTTGGTGTTAACTGAGAGAACAGGATAACACTTTGCAAAGAACCAAAGACTTTAAATAGCATGAGCAGTGATTACAAACAAAACACAATACAGGTACAAATAATTAATAATTGCGGGCTGTGAACAGGGAAGTGCAAAGGAGTTCTGGGAGTTGCAGTGCTCAGTGGCCATGTTTGATGGGAAACTGAGTCCATGGAGCACTAAGACTGGGAAGCAAGTGGCAGAGGTGAGGTGACAACATGGGCCAGGCCTGGCCACACTAAATGTGGGCTGATTGTGGATGGTTTGGTTCAAAATACCTTGGCCTGGTTGCTAGTTTACTAAACATTTTATCTAAGGCTATATTAGTGTTTCCATATGTAGCGATGTACAGAGGGAGTAGAATAAAGAATAGAAAAAGGATTTAATAATTTTGATTATGCCACCAAGGGGAATTACACCCCAAGGAAATAATTACGGAAATCTAACCAATGAATCTGAACAAGGGCACACAGGATCAAATGAACACACCAGAGAAAAGACACAGGAGATTCCAAATAAGAAACGGGAGATTCCAAATAAAAGAATAAACAATTTGTTAATTAATTAACAAGTATCCAGGTTACATTACAGAAACTTGTCGCTAGGCATACCTATAATGCCCAGCCATACAGGCAAGTTAGCACACAGCCAATTACCTAAGATGTAGAAGAAACAGAGCTATGGCCAACCATGGTTCAGGAAACAGCTGAAGGGGCAGGAAGAATAAGAGGAGGCCCTACTGCTACACACAACACATGAGCACATTATACAAATCACACCAAAAGTGAGCTACTGTAAGGACAAGTGAGGGAAGTGGAAGAAATCCATGGACTCAGTCTGCTACCTGCTTTAGACCAAGAGTTCCTATTCTGTGAAAACGAAATTCACACAAATCTCTGGTTACCAGGGTCATGCAACAAAGGAAAGATTGGAAGGAAGGACACATCCTGACCTGGTAGACCAGGATAACAAGTGTGCCACGACAATATAGAGGCCACATAAACGTGCATGCACAAGCACAAACATACACAAACACATACACATACACACAGAATAACAACCAAAATTTAGAAACAGAAAATTACGAAGACCACTGATAACATTACAATTCTCATGTCTCAAAAAAAAATAAATAAAACTGTGGCAGAGACAAAACAGAAGTGCATCCAGGGTGTGGCGAACAGTAAGGCTCAAGAAAAGCCATCCAGGAAGCCATCCAACCAAGCTGATCAAGTTCAAGCGGCTTTATTGTCATTTCAACCATATACAGGTGATACAGTACATAGTGAAATGAGACAACGTTTCTCCAGGACCAAGGTGCAACATATAAGACAACACAGAAGTAGAAAAGTGCATGTGTGCAATAGAAGACAACATAAAACAACATAAATTGCATGTGTGCAAACATGTGCAAACATGGCAGAAACAACATAAAGTGCAAGTGTGGAAAAGTGCAAACATTACAGACAGTGCAGACATCATAAGACAGGTTATGGACGATCCATATGATCATCAAGTGCATCACATGATTACATTTGCTCCTTTTAGGACCCTAAAGCTTTAAACAGATGTGCTTTAGGGTGTATGCTTGACGGTAATGTTAAATAAAGTGGAAGATTCAGGTTTTAAATAAAAGATGTTTTAGAAAATAAAATTGGTTTATGAGTTATACTTCATAAAATTACAAGGACATAGTGAAAAGAATGTTGGGTAGTTTATAACCTATACTCATTATCTTCAGGGTCTATCTAACTTGTTGAGTGGGAAGGCAACTGGAAGTGCTTGTTTGAATGCTTGAATGGACTGAACATCACTTGCTGTATAAAAGAGTAGACATGAAGTAGCACAATCACTATGTTGTCAATGGTTTAGCTGTATGGTGCTGCATGAATATAACCAATCTAGCTGTTCCTAGAACTGCACGTTTCTGGACAGAGATCTCAGTTGTTGTGATAGGAATCTGTTGGAGCCACTCTCCAAGTTTGGGAGCCACAGCCCCTAATGCTGGAACCACTTTGGACTTCACCTTCCACATCTGTTCCAGTTGTTCCTTCAGGCCTTGGTACTTTTTGATCTTCTCATGTGCCTTCTTCCTGATGGTACTGTCAGCTGGGAATGCCAAATCTATCACTACTGCTGTTTTCTGCTCCTTTTCAACCACCACTATGTCTAGTAGAATCAGCTGCTGCATCAGCAGCTGCTTATCTGTCTGGAACTTGAATTCCCACAGGATCTTAGCCCTGTTGTTCTCAACCACTTTTGGTGGTGTCTCCTATTGGGACTTGAGAACTTCTAGCCCATACATTGCTCAGATGTTTCTGTACACTATACCTGCCACTTGGTTATGCCTTTCAGTATATGCTGTTCCAGTTTGCATCTTGCACCCAGCTATTATGTGCTGGACAGTCTCAGGGGCATCTTTGCATAGCCTGCACTTTGGGTCCTGCCTACTGTGGTAGACCCCTGTCTCTACAGATCTGGTGTTAAGGGCCTGTTCTTGTGCTGCCATGATCAGAGCCTCTGTGCTGTCCTTCAGGCCTGCTTTTTCTAGCCACTGCTAGGATTTCCTGATGTCAGCCACTTCCTCTATCTGCCGGTGGTACATTCCATGAAGAGACTTGGTCTTCCACAATGCTTTCTAATCCTCCTCATCATCTTCTGTCTTCTGCTGCCTGAGACACTATTTCATCAGTTTGTCCTGGGGGTCCATCTCCTTGATGTATTCACAGATGTTCCTTTTTTCATTCTGGATAGTGGCTCTGACACTTACTAATCCCTGTCCCCCTTCTGTCCATTGTTCATAGAGTCTCAGGGAGCTGGACTTCAGATGGAACCCTCCGTGCATTGTGAGGTGTTTCTGAGTTTCTGTGTCTTGATACACTAGCTGGGTATCATCTGGAATGGCTTGGCATACATGTTGATTGCTTGGATCTTATTCCTACCATTTAGCTGGTTTCTGAGCACCTGTCTGACTCGCTGGAGATATTTGGCTGTGGCTGATCTCCTTGTGACCTAATCCTGAGTCCCATTGGCCTGTAGGATACCAGATGAAACAACAGTACTTTGTATAGCCGAGCTGCAGTCCTAGTAACAGAGCAACGACATTAAGATCTCCACAGATATTCCAGTTGTACAGTGTTGATAAGTCACTTATGGGAGCGAAAATGTTTGGATACAAATATAAGAAAAAATCATGACAAAACTGAATATTTCGGTACATGATGGGTAAATTTTGATGTGATATTCGTGATCAGCACCCAAAAATCTGTAATAAACACCCAGCAGTGTTCAAGAAGCAAAAACTTTGTTGTGTAGTGCTATTAGAACATAATTATAAAGCTTCTTTACAGACCTATCCACAATGTTGGCATGGTAGATTAGTTATAGTTAGTTTGTTGTATAGTGCCACTGTTTTGCCCACTTAATATAATATATAATGATTATATAATAATGATAATGCCTGATCCATTCTGATGTCCTACTTTTGGTTGATGTCATCACTTAAAAACCATTTGCTCCTATTGAGGATGACCCCTTAACATACACCTAGAACTGTGAAGATTGCGTTGGACTGCTGTTGACATGTGCGGTTCTGCTGCAATGGCATAGGACTTAAATTACCATGAACAAATTTGCACTCAAATCTCCATCAGTGAAACAGTTGAAACAGAAAAGACTTTATGTTAAAACTATGTTGAATTATGTGCCACACAACTGTATTTTCTTGGACCATATAACACAGTTACAGAAGTGTGTTAGGTGCAATCGCAAATGAGGATGGGGCCCCTTTTAAGTCTGGTTTCTCTCAAGCTTTCTTTTTCTTGTCATCTCAAGGAGTTTTTCCTTGCCACCCTCACCACAGGCTAGCTCTTTATGGATATATATTTATATAGAAAGATTTATAGATTCATAAGTTTATATTCAGACTATACTTCTGTGAAGCTGCTTTGTGACAATGTCAGTTGTTAAAGGCTCTATACAAATAAATTGAAATTGAATTGTTTCCTATGCTTTCGGTTTATGTCTGTCATTCAGCTTTATCCTACTCATAATTGGTTTGAAACTGAAACTCAGTTCCAAATTAAAATGGGTACTCATAAAAAATATTGAATAATGGTTCTTCTTACAAGTTGTGAGAACTCTTTATTAAATAGTTATATTGTCAAAGGCTGTAAACAAAGGCTACTTATCTGTAAGCTATCCAAAAGTATATGGCACAAGAACGGAGAATCTGTTGTGGTGGCTCACTCCCAATGGCTAGCTCACAGTGGTGCTAATGGGAATTCAAAATAAATGTCCCTGCAGCTCACTATCCATACCTCTAAATGGAAGGAACCGCCAAACAATACCCAACCCTATTCATAATCCAGTTGTTTTGTCTATGTTATTTCACTACATTTGTGTATCTTTTTACATTTACTTTGTCATTATTATGCTTTTCTTCCTGTTATTAAACTTACATGTGTGTTTCTATCTTGTCACTAATTTCTTTTAACACATTGTATTAATTATTAATGCTTTCACTTAATTTAATCTATAACAAATATTCTTCAGATACAGTACTAGACAAATTATTACTATTTCTTGCATCTTGTTGATGCAACCACCATCATTATTCTGAGATTATTTTGTCCATTGGACAGGTGCCCCATTTAAGAGAACAATAAAGTTAATAATTTCTAATATTTAATTTAATAGTAATAATTTCCCATTTCACATACCATACAACCAAGTTGTAAAGAGAACACTTACTTTACCTCCTGTGACTCTTATGTGAAGAATGAATAAGGCTTATTTGTGAATTAGTAAACAGAGAGAGCTTAGATAACTACAAGACTGTACATACTGCTTCTACGTTTGGTGACGCGTGAACAAACACACACACACACACACACACACACACATGCACACAAACAAAGAGACGGCACTAATCTCTTTTCAATCGTATTTTTCAGTACGGTGCCTGTCCTCTTGATGCCTGATGAAATGTGAAATGGAACTCTGGGATCTTCAGCACTCTGGTGTAGTACTTTAGCCCTGGCTAGGTTTAGAGTGCCAGGAGTTAATTTCAGCTTATAATACTTAGGTGGTAACAATTATAATCATGATCATCATTTAACATAGTATTAATGTGTTACTGTAACCAGGGGTGACTGATGTAAATGGGCTAGCTAGGTTAGCCCAGAGTGTGTAGATTTATGCGGCCTAACAGTTGTGACAGTTGTGTCAGGTAATTATACAGACAGAAACACCCCCTACATTTCATATGCATTGAAGATTATGTTTTTCAGCTGCTTTGCTGATAAACCAGAAACACGGCATCAGCAGTGAACAATGAGAAGGTGTATGTTTAGTATACAATGGAAACATATATGAGCACAGTAGAGCATTTTGGATTTGAAACACTTGAATCAGAAATTCAGCTGCATATTTGGCTTTAAGTGTATGTGCAATAGCTTGCCCTGTGTCATTAATATGCAATCAATGAGACTGTGTAATACATTGCTCATCTCCAATAGTTTCATTGTCATGATATTGATAGATATTGCATTTTAGCTCTAATATCACTACCATCCATCATTGCCTGTAGCATACATCCCATTCTTTTGTGTTTGTGTGTGACTTGTAGATTAGTGTTACGACAAAGTTATGCTTAAGCAGATTAAACGGGTTGTTGATTTTTGTGTTTGATTTTTGAGATTAAACAGCATTTGTGGCGCACTCTTCAACAGAAAAGCGCTCCTGGAAGTCAGTGAGAATTTCACGGCTCTGTTAAGTTGCTTTAATGTAACTTTAATGACTCAAGTTTAATGACAAAGTTAAGAACTTGAAACAAGATAAATAAATAATAGAAAAAGAAGACCATCTGGAGCAGTGTAGGTGTGATTCACTGGTTCTGACAGGTGTATGCAAAAAATGTGTGTGTACCCTCCTCCCCCCAACACACGCACAGACAGACATGACGGCCCCTCAGGTGCGAGGAAGTCAGGGGAATTACTTTGTTTAACAAGTGAGCTGAAAAAAGTTATGGATTTTTCATTTTTTGTTAATTGAGCTTTTTTTTTTTTTTTTTTTTTTTAAAAAAAAAGCTCTTATGGCAGCAGTTTTCAGTGCATTTCTAACATTTCTGTGATCTGCTGCCAAACATTACTATGCATGGCTGAATGTGGAACAGCAAAATAGTTCCTGCACACACACTCTGCCTTATGGTAGCTGACTAATTTTTGCAAAAGTTAGTGATGGTAAATAAATCAGTCATTGTGGTCAGAAATGCATTATGTTTGTAAAGCTTTGCAGTCATCAAGCTAGTTTTGATGTAGCATGTAAAAGCAACTGCATGCTTGTGTTATAGAAAGGCTGTGTGCAAGATGTATACTATATACACTCTACTGCACAGTAATAATACTGACAATATCATAGTCATCACATGTTTGGAGGGATTAAATCTTCATGAGCCAGTGTATACTAATATTAGTATTTTATTCATTCATTCTTATACTACAAACATTAATGTATCAACATGAGTATTGAAAGTGGGAATGTCAAAGACTTTTAAAGGTCCACTATGTAGGATTCAACCAATTGGTTGCCGTTTTCTTACCCTTCCCTTTCCAAGCATGTATTTGTACTCACAGTGGCCATATATCCATGCTAAATAATAAGTATTATCTTCCATTTTTTAAATTTGGGTTCTCAAACTTGTTAGCCAGCACCAGCAAACACTGATTCCTCTTAATTCTTCTTCCTTGTCTTCCTTCTTCTTCTTCTTCCTTTTAGTGCATCCTTCCAGATTCACACTGCCATTTGTAAAAACAGGAAACATAGTAGGTGCTCTCTAGAGGTTTGTCCATAATGGGCTGCAGTAGGGGCGCAGCGCGGCTCTGTAGAGGTGGACCTGCTCTCTGTGTAGATATAAAGGGCTCATTCTAAGCTCACTAAAACACAACGATTCATGATTAAATGTAATTATACACTAAAGAAAACATACTAATGATTAAAATATTCCATTTCTGTTAATGGATCCCCCTAAAGCTTACATAGTGGACCTTTAAATAGTTTGCAATCATTTGAGTATGATGTATGAACAAGTTAAACTGCACAGATTTCCTCCAGATTTTCAATACATTTTGATGAATTCAAAAGTGAATGAAAACAAGAAAATATGCCTATGCCAATCTTATCAAAGTCTAATAGACCTTGCATTGTGTCATACTTGACAGTTACACGTAGTTGCTACCATGATGTACAAACCATACAAGAATTTGTTATCTCATATTTCCACACAAAACCCCAGTGACGCCCTGCATTCACGGCATTGTGTGGCTTATGTGGGGGTTTAATACTAAACTTGATTAAACTAGTTAAATCCAGCAGCAATCATCCAATTCTGAATATATATATATGTATCAGTGCTTTAACAGATATTCTAAAATGTTAGTGTAGTGCTGTCCAGAAGGGGAAAATCCTATCCTCCTAGTCTCAGCTATTCTTGATTAAATGTAAATACTAACAGATTTGTATTTTATTTACCCAGAAATGAGCAAACAAACAAAATGATGACAAATCCACTCACAGCAAATGATCAGACATAATCAAATAATCAGATTTTGTCAGCAGAGTTTACATTTTGTCTTCCATGAGTAATGATGCCATTGTTTGATAGAGACACAGAGACTGTAGAGGAAATCATCAGAGATCCAATTTCACTTTTTTTCAGTCGACAATGGTCTTCTGTGTTCATGAGACTAGTGTGTGTGTGTGTATGCGTGTGTGTAAGTAAGAGAGTACCACTGAATATTCACATTAGCCATTTGGGCTCTAAAGCTGATTTCCAGGGTATTTCTCAGTGAAGTGATAATATGACATTAAAACCCATCATTATGCCAAAGTGCCCTCAGACACTTCCCTCTCTTTCCTATCTCCACTCTCATCTCCCCAACACAGAGCAAAAGAGTGTGGCATTTAAAATGTGTGTATGCAGACAGCCGCCCATGCAAGCTAGCCAGCATGAATGTGTATGTGAGTATTTGTGCATGCGTGAGTGTTTGTGTGTGTGTCCTTGCTGCAGTGGGTGGAATATTTACCTGTGCCTCGCTTGGTGGGTTAGCAGTTCACCATAAATCATGCTGTTTTGCGATTGGCCTGAGTGCCTTTTGCAAGCCTGATGTGACCTCAATAATGGCATAAGCCAGTATACATAAACAAAACTAATGGAGTATTGAACTTTGATACAGAACTGGCCAGGTCTAATCTAACACCCAGCCAGGCAGCGTAAGCACAGCCCAAGCCCAATCAGCATCACGACCATAAATATATTCATACCTGCTTGCAACCTCGCTGTCTCATCAACAGCTATCAGCTCAAAATCGACGTCCTCTACCAGGCCCATAGAGCGCACTGTAAATCGGTGCTGAATAATACATCACACACACACACACACACACACAAACAAAACATATTCTCTCACAAACAACTTCATTGATCAATAATTATGGAGGAAACTAGTTTATGTTGTTTGTGGGAATGTGTGTGGTTTGGTTTAGGGGTGCCAGGATAGAGTGATCATTGGCCTGTTTATATGTTTGCGTTATTTGTGTGTGTATGTGTGCGTGTGTGTGTGTGTGTGTGTGTGTGTGTGTGCATGTGTGTGAACATAACGAGTCACAAAGGTAAGTGCATGTGAGGATTGGTGTGGTTTGTCCATTTACAGATGCTAATGTTCTCACTCACATTTATACACTCAGGAGATAAACAGAACCTGAGCTAAAATACACACACCCACACACACTTGTGAAATGGCCTGAAGAAAGAGATGAAAGGATGATTGGGTAATATCAGAAAGGAGGTGTGATTGAATAAAAGAGTGATAATGGTTTGGAGAGCTCCAGCAGCGCATGAGCACACAGACAGCTGGGAGACAGGATACAGGGGACACCCAGCATGGAGAGCACCATGAATTTTGTAGCTTTTTGAGGGCTGTTACTCGAACCCCCAAAGAGCAAAAGTGTGTGTGTGTGTGTGTGTGTGTGTGTGTGTGTGTGTGTGTGTGTGTGTGTGTGTGTGTGTGTGTGTGT
>JAQQZR010000020.1:4052479-4077574 GCA_030068235.1 Notoglanidium macrostoma
CTAATTTCACCTTCAAACTAACTGCTAATCCTAGAGGTTCACATACTTTTGCCACTCACAAATATGTAATATTCGATTATTTTCCTCAATAAATAAATGACCAAGTATAATATTTTCATCTCATGTGTTTGACTGGGTTCTCTTTATCTACTTTTAGGACTTGTGTGAAAATCTGATGTTTTAGGTCATATTTATGCAGACATATAGAAAATATTAAAGGGTTCACAAACTTTCAAGCACAACTGTATGCTTCCTCTGAGACAAGCAAAGCCAATTTCTCAATCTTTTCAAACTGCTGCTCATGCTACATCACAACTCAGAGTAAAGTACTGTCTGCCCTGTTCTTCATATGCTGTATGAGCTCACAGACACCCACAATTAGAAAATGTCACCATGACTGACCAAGAATAGATAGTAATACTTTACCTCACTCCCAAAGAGCATGATCAATTTTGCTCTCTTGGTTCCTGGCCATGGAATGTTGTGGCATTGTTGAGATTGAAGCTTGCAATCTCCCGACAATATGTTGAATGTTTTCCAGTGTATGCCACTTGGGAGCCAATCGTACATATAGTTGAAGAGCAGTTGATGCTAAATGGATATAAAGTGTCCCAAAATTCTGGATCCATAGGCATTTTTCCTTATATAAAATGAAATATTTTTCTTTTAATTTCAGATCCAAGCTTTGAAACTAACAATAGAAGATCAGATTCAGCATATACAGTGAGCATTTGATGTAATAGCTGTATTTAAAATAAGTAATTGCCTATGGATCCAGACTTTTGGGACACCCTGTATACTAATATTTTATTCAAGTCTTTCTTGTGGAAAATCCAAAGTGTCAAAGTTTTCATTGTGCAAAGGTCAGGCCTGATAAAGTGTGTGTCAGGGGCTCACTCTGACAGATTGTTGTTAGATTTAAATAGAATGCTGCCAGCTCCGCAGCTCTGTTTATAGACATGGTAAATCTGTCTGTCTATCAAGTAAAAACAGAGTGAGAGTGAGAGAGGACTAGGGAGATTGAACTGGGACAGGCGATAGAAGGAGTGAGAAGAAAGTCAGGGTGAGAACATGGCAGTGAGAAAGGGAGAGGGAGAAGGGGATAAAAAGAAAGGGAAAAACAAGAGAGAGAAATAGAATGTGAGGTGAGAGTGCAATGAAGTCAGTGACGGGTGTGCCTGTAACCTGTCAACAGCTTGTCTTCCCTGTCAGAGCAAGCAAGAAATGCAAGCAGAGTGACTGTGTGTCTCGCCCTTGAGTGTGTGTGTTTGTTTATGTGCATGATGGAGAAAAGTCTAGAAAAGTCTAGCCGTATGAGGGGTTTTTTCTGCTCTATGGTCATGCACTTTAGTGAAAAGGTTCAAATATAGAAATGATATGTATATAAACAGTGAGATTAATAACAATTTGATAGTGTAAACAGAGAAAACCTTTAGATGAATGGATAGAAAAGGCTGATGATACTGGTGGTCATGGTTTGTAGACCAATGGCTTGTAGAAGGTGCGGTGGTCTCAGTTACCCATAGCATACTTGGAAGTCCATATGTTCAACATTTCTTGCTTCTTCCATGCTAAATAATAAGTATGATCCTACATTTTTTAAAATTTGCGTTCTCAAACTTGTTCCAGCACCAGCAACACTTTTCTTATCTTTCTTTCTTCTTCCTTGTCTTCCTTTCTTCTTCATTGTCTTCCTTTCTTCTTCTTTGTCATCCTTTTGGTCCGTTCAGAGTCACACTGCCACCTTATAAAAATACAAATCATGGAAGGAGCTCTCTAGAGGTTTGTCTGCGCTGGGCTACTGTAGCAGCGCAAAATGGTCGCTCCATAGAGGTGGACCTGCTCCCTATGTAGATATGAAGGATTAATTCTAAGCTTATGAAATTATAGACTAATGAATACATGCTTATGAATATTACAGTTCGTTTCTGCTCATTTCTAGCATTACAGCACCTGAAAAGCATGAAAGCATAAAATGTAGAGGAAAAAAATTGATTATACCCAGATGATTGTGGACACCAAGCACATCACACAGGGAAACTGCTATATTTCATTGCTTCTTTTTTATTCAAAGCAAAGTGTCTTGGCGACTCTCAGCAGAAATCTCTCACGCCCTCCCTGATGCAGGAAGAGAATGGTCTGCATCACATTAGGGAGTATACAGCACATTGCAGCTAGAGACATGCCAGATCGGTCACTTAGTGAAAGCTCTGAAAAAGCACTGCACAGCATTAGAAGAAGATGCCATAGCAAATGGAACCAGCTTATACTGTATATACTGCTTGAGCCATTTATACAGCAGAATTTTTAATTAAATGACTGGCCTTGTTTGTTTTAATTTATGGATTTATGATGGCTTGCTTTCTTTATTTTTTCATATTTAATGTTTCTTCAATTAATGTAATTGATATGAAATGAATGTGTTTAACAGTATATATATATAAAATTTGTGTGTGTGTGTAACTTAAAATACACAAGCTATTAAAACTTGGCAGCATAATTTGTATCTTAAAGTGCAATAACTCATTGCAATTTTTATGAGATGAAGCAGATAAATTGGAGTTCATGTAAGTTAATCTTTTTATGTGTACAAATATACACACTCAGAAACACGAGTAGGATTTTTTTTTAACAGGTTTGTCATGAAAACCAAATTTCTTGTGTAAATGCTCCTATGAAATCCATAAATGTTAATTGAGGTCCAGTGTCTTTGATACGTAACACATGTGCCATTAACATACAGTACATTACACCTCTTTCCATCAATAGCACATACATATTACTCTTCTGGCTTTTTCTTTCTTTTTTAACATAAACTGTTCACACAGTACCTCTCAGTGTACACACACACAGCTTAACACATCAGATCATACAATAAGCAAAACGCATTGTAACTTCAAAAATACAGTATTGTGCAAAAGTCTTCCATACCTTCAATTTTTGGTAATACTAATTCTCTCATATGTTTATTTTATAACTGCATTTTACTTTTCCATCAAAAATTAAATGTTACAGAAAAAAATGTTTGTATGTGACTATAGAAGGTAACTCATTACATTATTGACCACTTTTTTAGATGAAAAAAATGAACAACTGTGGCAGATTCTCCCAAATGCTTAGGCAAACTGACAAGCCAATATTCTCATAACCCTTTGTCAATCAGAACATGTATCAGTATTGACTCCTGTTTCTGGCTGCTCTTTTCTCTTGTTGGTATTTTTAGAGTGAAGCTAATATGCACTACCATAAATATGCAGTATGTTCTCCAGGGAGACGAAGTCTCTCTGGATAAATGTGTCTGCCAAATATCATAAATGTGAATGTAAATATAAATGCAATGAAAAATATTCACCCAGAGTGGGATGATGATATTTCCAAGGAATTCTCAACATGGATGAGGTAAGCACAGTGCTATTGAAGGTAGTGATGTAATCATTTAAACATGTTCTTCCATAAAAGTTTTCATAACCTTAGTTTAAAATGCAGTTAGAAATGAAGCATTAACATTTAACATTGAATTATAAGATGAAACATAGAAACTGATATGAAACATAGAAATTTCCACCTGCAGCAACTGTGGCATGCAGCAACAAAATTTAGCAAATTTGACGGGTATGTTTATTTAAGGGCGGAACTGGAATCTCTGAATCACATGTTTGCATGAAGGAAAGACCCAGGGCAAGTTGTTTCAGTCCTGGAAACTTCTTGCTCCTAATTTAATCATATTTAATGATGCCATTACATTGGGAGCATGCTGGGTAATGGTCTCTTTTGGTAAGGCTTATATAAGACCCCTTGCTGTTCCCACTGAGATTAGTGTGACTCCCTACTTCTCATTACATCTTGTAATGTCTCGCTAAATCCAGATCTGTCACATTTTATGTGACATTTGTTTCATTTATGTCTCCAGAGTGGGCTGGAAGTTCACACCCTGGTTTCAGTCTTCCACACAATCACACCCTGCTTCTCTTTTATCCCTGTTCCACCCACATTTTTCCATTTCCTATTTAGCTGGCCATGTTTTTAACTTAAGCATACCAAATCTATTTCTTTCTTTCTTTCTTTCTCTCTTTTCTTTTCTCTCTCTCTTTTCTTTTCTCTCTCTCTCTCTCTCTCTCTCTCTCCCTCTCTCTCGTTATCTCCGGGCCTCCTACAGACTTCCTCTTCCTCTCTCATTAGTGTCCTTCTGTAGCATAGCAACAGACAGGCTAACAACAGACAGACTGACTGATGATGGTGCTGGGAAACAGGACATCAACCTCAACAGCAGTCACTTGCTTAGCCTTCTGGGGAAAAGCAGCTTGTTCTGTCACTAGGAAATCTTTTTGATTATGACTTGTGTCAAGCTGCAGAAGTCCAAGCAGAGGCTGAGAGGGAGGCGTGCATGCGCTACAAAGTTACAAAATAACAGAAGCTGAGAAGCAAATCTATGATTTTTTTTTTTTTTAATGATTTTCTGCTTTGTGGGGGAGAAGCTTGATGAATGTGTTCAGTGTGACTGTTGAACACACTGATCAAACTGTTTTCCTGTAAAGCTGAAAATCAATTACACACACATGTTAGTGAACAATACAAGCTCTCATGCTTGCTGTGTTGTTTCTCCTCAGTCTAAGCAGTTAAATTCATGATCTTCTGCAAAATGTTCTTTAATTATCCCTTTCTCTTCAGTCATTTTCTTTCGATATATTGCTTTTTGAGAGCTCTTAAGAGGAGAGGACATAAGCAGTTATCATTTATCATATAATTGATTTGGTAATTTCTTTCCCTCTCTTTTCTCCTACCACATCTATGTGAGCTCTCTGTGCTTCACTGCACAAATCTAGAGTCCACATCTGTCAGTGTAGTGTTCTCCTGGTTTTTCTTTCTGTCACACACACACACAAATGCACAAAAGTTTGATTAAGTTTCTCTTGTTTTTCAGTCTATAAGTGAACTATGACACAGCTGTTGTGAAGAACAAGTATTCCTCAGTAAGTATTCACTGCATACTGTGTATTCCTCTATATTTGGTGGTCAAGTTGCACTTTAAGTCGTACTATTATTATGAGTAATTATAGGTAAAAATCTGAAAATGCCTCCAAGTGCAGTAAGATAAGAGAGGTTAAATGTCCAGGCTTGTGTGTATAGATGGAGTGGATGCCAGATGCTAGAAGGAAAGGTCAGAGTGAGTAAATATTTTTGTAGTAGGCTAGAACAAAGTAATCATTTAAATATTCTCCTCCTGAACCTTTGTTAACAATTCTAAATACAATTTGGTTCAAAGGTATTGTTCAGCTTGACCATACGAACACAGCTCTTATTTGTACGCTGTAACCCACTCCCTCAATCCTCCGCCTAGATTTGGTTCATAATTTATTATGCCATTTTTTAATTATTCAATGTTTGGGCCTCCATCCATGATTATTCAGAAACTGATTTAGCCTCTCTCAGAAAAAAGGTCTCCCTATATCTTAAGGTCTACTGAAGAGCATTAGCTGGGTGTGAAGAACGCTCTCTCTCTCTCTCTCTCTCTCTCTCTCTCTCCCTCTCTCTCCATCTATCTATCTATCTATCTATCTCCTAGACACACACACATACATACACACACTATCTTATCTTACTATCTTTATGAGGACCTTCCAGTGGCATCTATATCTAATCCTAACCAAAAAGGAACCTTAAGCTTATTTAGTTTTCTTAAGTAAAAGCTACAGCTTTTATGTTAAAAAATAAATCCTTAAATCATACTTATGAGGACATTTGGTCCCCACCAAGATATAAAACATGCCCCACCACACACACAAACACACCCACGCAGACTCACTCTCTCTTTCAAAGTGTAATGCTGTCCCCTGCAGGTCAGTCCATATAACTAAACTTCTGAAAGCTTGAGATACTGGTGTTTAAATGAGCACATTTAAACTAGTTTACTAATAGGCAATTAGCACATGAATCATACTGTACATAAGCTTCAGAAATGACTGATACAATTAAAAATTACATTTCTACCTGTCTCATTTTTTACTTTTTCCATATTAAATAATAACAATGTGTGTGAAACCAAGCACAATATTCAGTTATTTTTTTGTTTTGTTTGTTTACCCAGTTCTCTCCCAATTTGTCTTTTGCCAATTCCCTGAACACAATAACTGCCTTCTTCCCCATACATGAGCTCACAGATGCGCACAGTCAGTTAAAGGAAAAAGAAATGCCAAATATCTGACTCAGAGGACCAATTTTGCTCTTTCAGACTCCCGGTGATGGATGGCTATGGCATCATCAGGATTCACACTTGCCATCTCCTAACGAATGCTTTTTTGTGCCTCTCAGAAGCCTTTGTACATTGTTTTTTTTCCCCCACTACTATCACTAGAAGAAGAAATATTAATTTTAAATAATATTAATGTTCATATTATATTCTATTAATATTAATAGAAATGCCCATATCATTGGTTTCTTTACTTTTTTTACTCATTTCCTTTACTTTATCAATCTATTTGTATGGACTGTATATTGGTCTGGTCACCATATCAATAAATGTAATGATGTTAATAATTACATTTTTAATAATTAATAATGCTGTCATGTGTGTGACATCTCTTTTAGACTTTTTCCCATTGATTTTTATGTCTCTCATTTGACTGCACTTTCTATAAAAGTATAGATAGCAGCTTGTTTTAAATCCGGTGATTGCACAAGCACCTGGGTGTCCTCCATGGTGAGGAAAGGTCAGACCCTCCTAATGTTATAAAGGAGAAACCTGAATGACATAGACAGGGTAGCAATATAACTGTAGAGTCATGGCTAATGTAGGGATGCATTTCCAGAGATATACAGCCATGCAATCTTAATGGGATTTAGCAGCAGGTGATGAGCTGCCATTATAAGATGTCCAACAGACATTTCAAGATCAAAGCAGGAACATGAGTGTTTGAGGATGAACATGAATTGAACACTTCATCATATTTCAAAGTGTTTATTGCTATATTCAAAACTTACCCATGGATTTATACATTTGTAAAGACTGAATCACCGTCAGTCACAACACTCGAGTTATTTGTGCAGAACCTTAACCTTTTAACCATTGAAATAACTCTGCTCATAAACACACACACACACACACACACACACACACACACACACGCACATACCCATTTGTCTTACTATTCTTGTGAGGACCTTCCATTGAGGAAATTAGTAATGTAGCTAATGAATTCCATGCTACACTTAAATCTAACCTTAATCATCTTATCTATGAAAGAATTTCATGAAAGCTGTAGTTTTTGAAGAAGAAAAAATTTATTTTCCTAGTGGGGACCAGCCAAAGGTCATAAGTATGAGATATTCCTTCTCTTGTGGAGACATTTGATCTCCATCAAGACAGTGTATTTCAGTAATGTCAAAACTTCTGGGTGTCAGCATTTTAAATTTGTTTGTAGATGATATGCAGACATGGTGACTAAAGATGAAGAATCTTTCTGTAACCTTCTACTGATCCCACTGAGCTACTTCCATACATGCTCTCATAATATCCTGTGATAATCCAGATGCAGAGAAAGAAAGCATACCTATACCCATAATCAACCTTAAACAGGAAATCATCCATCCATTGATCCATCCATCCATCCATCCATCCATTATCTTTACTGCTCATCCATTAGGGTCGAGGTGAAGCTTGAGCCAATGAGAGGGTGAAAGGTGGGGTACACCATGGGCAGTTCACCAAACTATCACAGGGCTAACACAGACAGACATTCACACTCACATTCACACATATGGGCAATTTGGAGTAACCAGTTAACTTAATCTGCATGTCTTTGGACTGTTGGAGGAAACTGGAGCCCCAGAGGAAACTCACAGAGGCATGGGGAAAACATGCAAACTCCACACAGAAGACCCCAGTCGGCCGGCAGGTTCGAACCCAGAACCTTCTTGCTGTGATGCTAGAAAATATTCATTTGACTTTCATGTTCAAATTGCATTAAGTGCCATCCATTATTTACCTTGTATGTTATTATGTGAAAGTTCACAGGAAGTGACTTTCACACTTCAAGAATAAGATCTAAATTCATTTGCAAAATCACATTCAGTCTAGTACCTGAAACAGACTGAATCATATTCTCAAATATCAGAAGCAGTAGAGAAATGCCACTGAGACATAAATCTTATAATTATTTTATAAAGTCAAACAAATTCATTCATTAGTTATGCTGCCCCCCTACGGCACTTCCTCATTCACTATAAATAGGGAGACTGTGTCTTCATCTTGTCTCGACTATAATGCTATAATTATCTTATGAGATTAGGTTGTATGTCCTGATTAAAATGATTACAGACAGATTGCAGGGGACTTGTTCAAAAAGTTCAGTTCAGGATCTATTCCACTTATTGACAACAATGTAAAGTCTACATCAGGTTGTGTTTGTCTTAATTCCTTATGAATGTACCATAAATGCATTTCACCTTCTTGTGTCTTATATTCTGCTATTATTATATTCTTTATCAAATGAAGCTGCATCAACGCAGGCTTAAAGATTCAGTTGGAGGTGCAATGATACGAAGCACCTAGTGAATCTGCAAGGGCTTATGACCTGAAAGACAAGAGACTAATGATGGTTTGTAGAGGTGCATGAGTTGTCTAGGTGATACTATGTAAGCTCATTAAACCAAGAGCATAAACATTATAAAGGCAATAAGTAGGCTAATAAAGGGAACAAGTCAAATCTAAGTGCACAAATAAAATAACAGCATAAATTATATTAAAATAAATTAACATTATGATATAATAAATGAACATATAATAGTAAAAATAAATATTAAATTCAAATTCAAATAAATTTTATTTGTATAGCATGTTAAACAATGGACATTGTCACAAAGGTGCTTTAGAGAATAATATAAATTCTGTTTATAAATTTTAAACATAAGAATATATAAATTTATATCTTCATATATTATACGTTAAATAGTCCTAAAATTATCATGGCAATTGTAGCCCTAAGCCATTGTAGCAAAACTGCTTGTATCAACAGCAGTCCAAAGTTGACACAGTTTCTAAGCATATGTATAGGCAGTTTATATAGGGTCAGTGGTTTCCAAGTGATGAGAACTCCAACCAAAAGTAGTGCATCACGATGGATCAGGCAGGTCTGGAAAGCGGAAGTTGTCAGTATCATTGGTATCTCAGAAGTAGCATGTGAAGCTCGACAGAAAGAGAGAGAGAGAGAGAGAGAGAGAGAGAGAGAGAGAGAGAGAGAAATAGAGAGAGAAGTGAAAGAAAAAAAGCAATCAGTAATAAATAGGTAATTAATGCAAGGTACAGAGTACAGAGAAAGGTATTACATACAACCAGTGTGAAGAGGAGGGAATGGAGATACATGGCTACTCTGAGTGGATGTGGGAGTGTGTTGGACCACTGAGGAGCCATGGCACTGAAGCAGTGAGATCTTGCATTAAGAGCAAGTTTTAGACTTCTGAAAAGGACACGCCAAGTGTCCTGAGGATGAAAACCTTAGTTAGTGTGAAGGTCTGTAGTTCTGAACCAGAGTGCATAGATAATGTGGTGCAGCACCCTTTGATACATGGAATACAAAGACACGTGTTTTGAATTTGATTTGTGTGCCAAAGGAATGATCTCAGCAAAACCCTTTGGGAAGTTATAAGCCAGGTGAGCAGCAGCATTTTGAATGCTTTGTAGCTGAGATATGGCATATATAGAGCGACTTGCAAAGAAAAAGAGAGAGTCACATCAAGTCAAGTGTTGTAATAATACACATAGAATCTTTAGTCAGAAAAAAAGTTGTATGTCACGAAGAGAAATCTGCAGAATATAGTGGTTGTTATGATGTGAGGCCATCATCCATAATCAAACCAGGATTCTTAACCATTCTTAGCCAGATGGACTGTGAGGGTGATCAAGATGTCCAGCAGAAGGGACTTCTTCACTGGTATATCAGTTCAGTTATGTCCACGTTGAGTTTTGAAACTGCCGCTGCAATCTGTGAATGTAGGAACATGCAGCAATAGCAAGGCAAATATAGATCCACATTTCAGACTCAGATAAAGAGTGAGCTTCTATGCGCATAAGAGGTTTATTGCTGTGTATTTCAGATGAGGCCAAAAACAGAGTAAAATTTCAGTCTAATATCAAAACAGTGAAACAGGAAAAAAGTTGAAATACAACTGAACAGAGCCTGAAAAGACCAAGCAGATAATCCAAAGACTAAACCAAAAGCACTGCAAAGGTTCAAGCACATAAAAGGCAGGAGGTAGAAACAAAGGCTCAGAATTTATGCAATGTAGTGATTGGAAAGATTTCGCAAAGACTTCACAAAGACAAACCAGGTAAGCTTCTATTCATCAAAGTCAGGAAGTTGAGTCAGAGGTCCTGCTAAAATTCTGGCAATTGCAACCTCTGAAGATGAGGAGGGGTTATGTTTTGGCCTGGTGTTACACTGAAATACCAACTCCTTTGTGAGTGTGGCCATATAAACATGCACAAACACTATTGGGAGTCTGGTGCAGACCTGAGACTTGCAACTGCTTACTAAAAAGGTACATAGAAACAATCTTGACCAGTACAGTGTGTGTGCATCCATGAATACTTGTCATACTCCTAACAGACTAGGCAGATTTCATTTTGCCCCAAGTAATTGAGGCAGTGCTTCTACAGTGAGGAGACATGAGGTCTGAACTCAGGGTTGTATGACAAGTTCAATTCCCAGAGGCTCCATACACTATCCATGGCCAGAGTCCATTCTGTAATGGCCAAAGTTTATGACTATACTTTTACTAACTTGGAAAGATGGCATATGTCAGCTGAGCCTTGAGACGTCTAGGTCACACAGATTGGGAAGTCAGTATTTTACTCCAAGCTGTGCTGGCAAGATTCATGTGCTCTGGGAAAGAACATATTCTGACTAAAATTCATTCAAAATTTTAAAAAGTCAATTTGAGGCATAAACTTTTTATTATAACCGCAGGCAATAATTTTTGTTCTCTAGAGTGTCATTTTGTCTGCTACTGAGGCTGACGAGCTAAAGAAATATTATGCTTTCCAAATAACATCATCGTTAGTATAGTGAAAATGTTGTTCCTTCCTCAAAATTTTACAGAAATATATTATTCATTCATTCATCTTCAAAAATTTTGTTTATCCAAGTTTGAGTGAATGTAGAGCAGAACATATCTCAGGAGCACTGGCCGCAAAGTAGGAATACATCCTGGATGGGATACCAATGCATTTTAGGGCATATACACAGATACACATCCACATCAAGAGTTGATTTAGAGAAAGAACACGTGAAACACCAAAAAAGAAAAAAAAAAACACTAGAAAATTGTCACTCAGAATAATAGTTCACATAATTTAATCTCTGTGGCATATCTTTGGGTTTATTACTTTGTTCTGTTTTGAAACTCTTTTTCTCGTTAACCCATATATCAGTACACTGAAGACATTCATTCATGTTACCCAAGAGGACAAGACCTTTATATAATGGTTGCATAATGCATAATTTCCTGAATTCCAGGACAATGGATAATGAGTTGAATGGATGTTCAAATCTTGTATGTTATGATAAAACAGAGAATTTAGTGGATAATTTGTGTCTCTTTTGCAAAGAGAAGGAGAACTGTGAGAACACTGTGGGAGAAGAAGTTCATCAGAACAAATATTCAGATTGCCTAAGCCTGCGTAAAGATTCAGCTTTTCCTGCATACACAAAGCAAGACTTGTTTGCAAGCCTCCTGATAATGAGAACATAATAGCATTGTGCCACAAACACATGGTGCTTAGTTAAAGTTTTGGAGTGTCTGTGCTTTATGGAACAAGTACAAAAATTATACAACCGCTGCATAGAGCTGGCATGCAAATGTGTAGACAACAGGAGTTATCTAAAAGGTTTTAAATGCATCATGGTTTGCACATAAAT
Source organism: Notoglanidium macrostoma (assembly GCA_030068235.1). Lineage (NCBI taxonomy): Eukaryota > Metazoa > Chordata > Actinopteri > Siluriformes > Auchenoglanididae > Notoglanidium > Notoglanidium macrostoma. Next base: position 4,064,392 of record JAQQZR010000020.1, read on the forward strand.
GCAAAGAGTTCACAGCTATGCTTTGTGCTGTTGATTAGCATCTCAAGTGTATTTCAAAACTTCTCTTTCTGTGTCAAACCCTTGTCTTGTCAGACAGGAACTCTCACTTAATGCATGTTTTGGGGCAAGTGAAGAAATCTAATTTCTAAACTTGTCTGTATGTTTTTTACCTTTTTTTTTACTTGGCAGTCTGAACATTTGAGAACATTTGAATTACCAATTCAACTTCCAAATCTACTATTGACTACCTGTCAATAGTGTACTATGTTTTATGCCATGTTTTTACATAAAAACCTTTAATAATCTGCTTGGAATCTAGTTTGTTTCAAGAGTCATTCATGGTCAGTGACCCTCTATTTTCTAACATTCGTAACTCCTCATCTGTTGTGTGGACAGACAGATCTTCCTTTGCTACTATTACTAATTTCTAAATATTCTTGATCAGGTTGTGCTATGTAGCTAGTTTATATACCCCAACACACCATGTATTTGTGGAATCTTCCTGACTTCTCTGGTGCCTATAAAACCCCAACTGGCCAAATTGGGAAAAGAGTAATGCCAATATATCACAGAGTTGGCCTTATTTTCATCAATCATTTAGGAATAGGATAGTTAATCCAAGATCCCGGTGCCCTACACCTGGTTGGAGTCATCACTTGGAAACCACTTGCTCCTGTTAAATATGGCACCACATAAAGTGCCTCAACATAGACCTAGAACTGTGAAGATGCCGTTGGACTGCTGTTGACATGAGCGGTTCTACTACAATGGCATAGGACTCAAATCACCACGAACAGTCTTGCAGTCTAAAGTTGACCCTAGTATTAAAGTGTGTTAGTTGTGATTGCAATATACAGTGTGTATATCCTCATACAATATATCCTCATACAGGGTTATTCAATAACCCAAATGAGGATGGGTTCCCTTTTGTGTCTGGTCCCTCTCAAGGTTTTTCCTTTTGCCATCTCAGGGAGTTTTTCCTTGCCGCCGTCGCCATCAAAACAGGCTTGCTCATTAGTGATATATATATATATATATATATATAAATGTATAGATTTATATATTTATTCAATTCAATTCAATTCAATTTTATTTGTATAGCGCTTTTAACAACAGACATTGTCTCAAAGCAGCTTCACAAAAGTATATAAAAACTTTTATAAGAAAGATTTAGAAGTGTATATTCAGAATTTATATACTTCTGTGAAGCTGCTTTGTGACAGTGTCTGTTGTTAAAAGCGCTATACAAATAAAATTGAATTGAATTGAAAGATGGCGGCGCAGCAGTAGCACACAGCAGCCACTCCAGATGCGAAATGGTGCTATTTTGTGCTATTTTGTTTCTTGGCGTGACTTTTTTTTTTGGCTTCTGATGTCTGCACTGTTTGCACGTTTGCACATTTATGTTATCTTCTCTTGCACACATGCACTTTTGTACTTCTGGGTTGTCTTATATGTATCACCCTGGTTCTGGAGAAACTTTGTCTGGTTTCACTGTGTACTGTATCACCTGTATATGGTTGTAATGACAATAAAGCCACTTGAACTTGAACTTGAAAGTTGTGTGTAAATGTTTACATTTACACCAAACTGAACACCAAAACCGAATTTAAAGGTTCCTCCAGATTTACAAAGGTTTTAGATTAGTTGCATATGTTGATCACCAGTAAAGCACATCCCTGACACAGCTCATTTGGATGTAGTGACGCCCACAAAATGTCATAAAAGTTATTTTGTCTCACTTCTACTCACATCTTTAATAATATATGATATCAATAATAAGAAGTGAGCACTAAATCTTCTGTCAGTTGAGTCATTTGTTTATGGGTCACATTGATATGCAGACAGACTGTCTTGTCTTCAGTTTATACGGTGGCATTTCTTCTGTCATAACTGAATGATTAGTTTTATTTGTTTTATTTTATGGGTTTGTGCTGGCTCACTGTCATTACTTTCTACATTTCTTTCTTTATATTCCTTCATATTCATCAATGAATACTAATAATATACAATTTTTGTTGCATTTATATTTATTGATTTTCACAGAATTTCCTCAATGCTATTCTTAGTCCCTGCTATTATGAGCTGTATAAGTCTATAAGTCGCTCTGAATAAGAGCGACTGCTAAATGCTGCATTCTAAGAATAGTTGTGTTCAAAATAACACATGTGTATGTCTTAGGACAAGACAGTTTGTGTTATTTCTGTCTAATTTTCCACACAGATAATTGCTGAGATTTAACACAATTTTTTTTTTAATATCAAATGTGTTGTTTTCTAACACATTCGTTTTAAGCATGAGTACATATAATAAAAAAAAATAAGCAAACTGGTCAGTATATTACACACACACACACACACACACACACACACACACACACACACACACACACACACACACACACACATGTATTTGCAGGTTTATACCCTATACATTTGGTTGGGTGGTCCTCTCAATTTGATGGTCCTTGATTTTTTTTTTAAACAAAAATATATAAGTAAAAATAAATGTGCCAAAAAGTTTCCATTTCATTACTGAGGTAAAGGTTGGGGTTAGGTTTAGGTGAAGTTGTAGCATTAATTAGCTGCATTAATCATTATGACAATGGAAGGTCCTCATAAGTATAGCAAAACCACCGTGTGCGTGTGCGCGCGCGTATGTGTAAAATCATGTTAATTATTGCACTTATAGAAGAACTGGTATTAACTAATGTAAACCTCGACTGACTATAATGTGCATGGATCACACACACACACACAGACACACATACACACACGCAAGAGCGCGCACAAGGGAAGCGCGCGCCACTGTGAGAGAGCGCATCGCTGGTCACATCTGTTGCGCTTCAGAAAAATTTTCATCAGACTGATTTGACTTGACGAGTTGTATTTTTTACATGTTCTCATGAAGAGAATGCTGCTCACCAAGGGATGAGAAAGGAGTTTTCTGACAGAAAGCAAATTTGTGGTCGTTTTCGGTAAGTCTGAGCTTTGCACTTTCCATAAACAAGTAGTCTGTTTTTCTGTTTTTGTTTTTTTACCTCCCCAGAAAACGTTTTGTCCCTCAATGATTATGTTTTTCCCAAAAGATTTACCAATCACGCAATCTCATAGGATATGAATTGTTAGTAATAATGACGTCATTGTTCATGAAATCGTCATCAATTGCGATCACCGTTATAGTCATTACTCTTATAAGACTGACTGGTAAAGCGTTTAAACTGTTATAATGTATAGCCTCAGTAGCGTCAGTTTGAATTGAAATTGTAATAAAACTAGGAAAAATGCTGCTAATTAGCACACAAAAAAACACAGTGCACCTGGTTTTGGATATGATGTATTTGCCTAATATGACTTTTATTTGAACACATTGTATTAATAAAACAATTCTATGCAGCAGGGTCAGGATAATTTCTTTCCCACGTTTGGAAGTGGACCACGTGATGGCTTTGGAATTTCTCTGGACAGACAACAAACGTGAATTTTTTTTTTTTTTTTTTTTTTGTGGATGGAGGGACAGTTGTGGATCACAGATTACTTAAGAATCACTTTAAGGAGGCAAATGGTGTATTAAAACCCATCTACTGCATATGTTTTTGGGAGACAACTTAAGAATATCAAGTTACATGTTATTTGTCAGGTGATTTTTTGAGGCTTCTTGACCATCAAAACAGAGAACATGCCACCTCTCAATGGGTATGTTGTTCTTAAATGAAAATGCAAGAATCAATAGTAGGAAATAATAACTTACGTGCTCTAAAGTACGGCTGCATACGGCTGTATGCTATTTATAAATATACTATTTATGCTGTGTACATTATGTGACAATATGCTTTTCTAAGATATCATGGATTCTATAATATCTTTCTATCATTTTTGTTAATAATTACAAACTGACTGGAATCACCTTAATTTTTAAAACTGTAAAATGTTAGTTGTTTACAGATTTAGTTTCTTTTCTTTTGCAGTGTTTTATATATATATATATTTTATTTTTTTATTTTATTATTATTTTTTTTTTAATATTTATTCTTTTTTAATAAATTAATGTCTATAAATGCAAGAAAAAAATACAATGATTATGAACTGGTTTATTAATAATAAATGTTAACACTGCTGTATTCCTGGCAGTTTGTCAGCAAAGCTACATATCATTATACATCATGTATCATTTTGAAAATAGTGATATTATATTTTTGTCATATCACTATACCCCTATACCACTATAAGTCTAAATGCTCAATCTACTGTGTGTACTTGCTATCTTCTATTCTCTATCTCAAAATCTTAATTTAATAGATATAAACCCTCATGCATTGCTAAAGTAAACTAGTTTAAATTTCTCAGGCATCTAGGGCCAAGAGCTAATTGATTATGGGAGTATTTATGTTGCTTATTTTGCAAATAAATACTGTAAAATCATTACAAATAAAGCAAGATCTACAAATAAATAATAGGTGCACAAAAATACCTTCATAAGTTATGCCTTGTTAGTAAACCAAATGTAAATACTACTGTGCTCATCAGTTATCAGGCCTCAGATCTAACTACAGAGTTAAGCCTCAGTTTCATTTGCTTTCAACTATGTCTACGCAAAGACGCAGCCTTACATATCATGTATGGTTTTGAGCATTGCCTTCATGTGAATGTCCTGAAAAACTAATGCTACATGTCCTCATGGGGCAATACTAACATATTGAGTGGGCTTGCTGTAGCATGCTGTAGCATCAGGTGGTCAAGTAGTCAGATAAGTTATTACTGTTATTCCAAATGATGTTTTGGCCTTTTTCTGCCTCCTAGTGGATATTGCTTTTAAACCTTCAGATACACATATGACTATGTGAACGATGTTGCTAATGTAGCTGTGTGCATACATATGCATAGTGAAATTGCAGAATAGTTGCACCTTTTATGCACTGCTCAGTTGTATGTTGTAAAGTTTGCTTGAAAATAGAGGCCTGTCTCAATTGTGGATGGCATTATTCTATTAACTAATTCAGCAACTAAAAATAGCACATTGAAAGCATGATAAGAACATACATCGCCTACATCGCATAGAAACCTTATAATTTCATAACCATGACTTAAATCCACATTATATAGGCTATAATTTGTTCAGAATCATCTGTGTCCACATGATATAAAAAAATACTGTCATTAGTAGGTATGTCACTAGTAGATATGATTTTTACCCATGCCTACTGCCGGCATTAACCTACACAAAGTCGATTTAGAAACAATTTTGTCAGGGCCGGCAAATTTCCAGCGTCAGGCCCAAATCTGAACATTGAGAACAACAAATGGGCCTTGTAGTGTGACATAATCAAAGAACAGCGATGTGGCGTCTGGGACAACCCACGACACCCCAACGAAAAGTCTAGTATGTCATAATTTTTGTATTTTCTCACCTAATTTGACAACTCATGAAGTGTTCCTTGACGTTTCTTCTATAGCCATGATTGACAATTTCTTGACCCTCCTCCCCGACGACACACAAGGATGTGAATGATGATTGGTCAGAGTCAAACTTGTAGTGTTGCCAGTCTCCAGAACAAGACACAGCTAGAATTTATGGCACTCTGTTTGGCTAATCTGACATGGTGACCATCATGAAAGGCAAAATTATTGGGTAGTCTGATCCCGGCATAAGGCAATTGTACAGAACTTACTATACATGTATTCTTCAAACAAAATGCGTTTAAAAACTAGTGTTTTATGTCTAGTAATCATTTATTTAAATTATTTCTTTATTCTTATTTCCCTGTCTCTCTCATATTAGGAGGTGTGTGCCCTTGTGCCGCTGCACATGTGATCGAGTCATGGCTGCCTTTAAGGGTGTGTGGACAAAGGGGTTTTGGCGAGCAGTGTCTGGAGAGTTTTTGGCCATGTTGATCTTTGTGCTGCTCAGTCTGGGGTCCACTATCAATTGGGCAGCAACCACAAAGGACAACACTCCTCCTCCTAACCTCGTTCTCATTTCTCTCTGTTTCGGCTTGTCCATAGCCACACTTGTCCAATGCTTCGGCCAAATCAGCGGCGCCCACATCAACCCAGCTGTCACGGTGGCTATGGTGGCCACCCGCAAGCTGAGCCTGGCAAAAGGCTTTTTCTATTTGGGAGCACAGTGTCTCGGGGCAGTAGTAGGAGCAGCTATCCTGTATGGTGTGACTCCTTCTGCTGTGAGAGGAAACCTGGGGGTCACCCAGGTCAGTCAGTCAGATATGACCTATATACATGATTGTATATAGGAGAAGCATGATATGAGGTGCTGAATTATCAGATTTTACATTCCCACTAATCTCCATTTTAACCTCTGGTTTGTATGCCATCTTCTTATGAAGACATGTTATATATGTTATATTTAATGGTAAAAAATAGCTAAATGTGAACTGAAGGTCTAAGGATATTTATTGGGGCAGTAAATAAATATTTACACAAAGCAAATTTTTTTGTAAAATATTTGGATTGCTTTTTTGTTCGAAGGTGTTCGGGAAATAAGGGTCTGTTTGTGGCTTCAGAAAAGTAATTTCTTCACAATGTAATCAACATATCTCATTATAAACATTGAAAAGCCTCAGTTTTGGGCTGATTTTGCAAAACCTTTAGGGAAAACATAAGTTAGCAGAATTACTCTTTTGTCTTATTTATAGATCTTTAGAGAGTAAAGGTAGTAGCTTTATGTTCATGTAAGACTCTTATTTCCAATGGTTACTGACAGACTTCTGCCCCCTAGAAAATTGCCCCTAGATATCCATTATAAGTGAGTTTTACGTGAACTACTTTTCTGTTCAATTCCTGGTCCAGGGAAATGGAACTCACACATAGGCACATCGATCCATTGAATACAGATTAGGTTGAAAAACATTGGAAGAATTTTGGGGGTGGATTTACAATTATAGGGTCAAACCAGCATGACGATGCCCCTGAACACAAACTGAGCTCCATATTGACGTGGTTTAGGGATGGTTTCATGCCATCTAGTATAGAGTCTAGCATCAAGTCTGGTCCAATATATTGATGCAAAAATAGACTCCTAGTAGTAATTACCCTATATCATTGGAAATTACTGACTTTAACGATATGGCTTCCATCTTCATTATTGAGTATCTGATGAAATAGCACTTTCATCACATCCTGTATTCTTGCACAGTGAACTAAAGTACAGCTGTAATGTTATAAAATCTATCTACTGTTGAATGTGCAGCAAATGACAGGACATGCCAAGAAATCATTTTTTTAAGCACTGCCAATTAATCGAGTGCATAATTTAACGAGATGATAATAATGTGTGCATGATGTAGACTATTTTATCATACTTTAAATTTGCTATTTTGACTTTGAAATTGTCTAATTAACAATGTAATGAAAATCTCACACACAACTGATATACACTTCTGTATTTGGTGAACTCTATTTACGATCCCATTATAATATTACCCACATTAGACCTGAAGGCATGAATTTAACAAAACATAACAGATAGAAACACTAACATCCCATGTGGGTCTGTGTCTGGTGTAAACACAAAAAGAGGAATATTTTATATTCAGTAGAGCTCAAGCTGGAATGTGTTCTTCATTAAATAGCTTTCTCAGCTGCTTCTTACTTCCTAATTGCTGTAATACCCCCTTTAGGTCAGCACTCATATCTCTGCTGGTCATGCCCTGGTGGTTGAACTCTTCATCACCTTTGAGCTTGTCTTCACCATCTTTGCCACCTGTGATCCGAAGCGCACTGATCTGAAGGGCTCAGCATCGCTGGCTATTGGCCTGTCAGTATGCATCGGCCACCTGTTTGCTGTGAGTCAGTGTCTATCTCTGTTGACGTAATTAACAGAACAATAGAGCCACAAAAAGTTACAGTGAATTGTGGAATGGATTATGCAATATGTGACTATACTGATAGACAGCACTGTAAAGAATCACAGAATTAGATGCATGTGTCTAATCATGTTGTTACACACAGTATCACATAAACTTGTGTAAGTGGTCAGAGTAAAGCATGCATGGTTGCTTAGCTCATCAGCCTATTAGGTGTTTTCAGGGCCTGAGTGTGGCAGGTGTTTTTCAGGTCTCAACAGCCCACTTCCATGGAGAATTGTAACCTAGCTATGCTGCCACGTGATATCAGGTTTGTGCCAAAAAATCCCTAGGGTATATGATGCGTGCTTACTGCACCTAAGGGTGTTGCTAAGGATGAAGCATGTCCACATTTTGCTCTTTATGCACAAGCATAGCAAGATTTAAACAGTTTATATTGTAGAAATTGACTTTTTTCCTGTAGTTTGTTGTTTATTAGACACATCCATATTGATAAATCAACAGCATGGACTCTTTACCGGGAACAGTTTCTTTAGTTCAGCTATGACAATAATCCTCTATATTGCCACCCAGTGTTCAAACTCACAAACATTTTTTACAGCATTGAACAGATAATTTGCATATTCATTATGATGGTCCCATGGCTTCAATCAAAACTACAAGTAAGTGTTATTCAAATGAATTTTGATGCAGCTTTAATGTGAATTAAAGCTTGCAATGAAACCCACAAGTAAACTAGAACGTTAAGAGCCTCAATAAAACATGCCACACATGACTGTAATGTGGCAGATCCCTTCAATTGTTCACAAAAATCAAAACTCCTTAACCATCCTTCAAATGCTCTCCCATGTACCTATATTTGGTTGAGCATAGGAACAACATACAAAACACTGACTATTTGTATTAGGTATTATGATTCTGCATTGTTTCCCCTTGCTATTGTGTAAATTTGCAGCCATTATATTTTAATATTTTACATCTACTCATTCCTCATTTTTAGTAGATGAGAAGTTACGATAAGGATGTTAGTTATTATTATAGGTCTTCCTATGAAATCATATGAAATGTATTCTTATGAATATTAATGATTAGCGGGCAAAGTCAGACTAGAACAGAATACAGGCTGTAATTTAGAGTGGCAGAGATTTATAGAAATTTATTAAAAACCCATACACTGTCAATGTACAGACAATCACACCTTTAAAGGTGCAGTCATTGATTCTAAGACAATAAATTTTTTGTCAAATTCAGCAAATATCTCCTCACAGTCCACTGAATGCAGTCCCTTCTGTATAAAAATCCAGTGCTCGTGCACAGCCCTGACTTTGTTAAGGGGGAACAGTTAAATCCATGGGACCGAGCAACACAACACTTATCCAGCCAGCGCAGAGGGAAGGAAAAGGGGTTGAATGGGGGGGATTGTTAGTGTTGTTGCCTTGGCAATGCACATCCATGATTTTGGGGGGTGGAGCTTCTGAAGGAGCACTGAAAGGAAGTGTGTATTTGTTTAGCTGTTGAGTTCAAATATCAATAGTCTTTCTCTATAATTGATGATTCCTCATTTAAATAACCCTCATTTAAGTAAGTGTTTGATTTAAGGATCTCAATCTTCAGTTATCTTCTCCTAACTCTGCTGTGTGTGTGTGTGTGTGTGTGTGTGTGCGTGTGTGTGTGTGTGTGTGTGTGGGTGTGTGTGTTCCAACAGATCCCCTACACTGGTGCCAGTATGAATCCTGCTCGCTCATTTGGTCCTGCAGTCATCACAGGACACTGGGAAAACCACTGGGTGAGTCAAATATTTCTTTTTTTGTCTCTCAGCATGAGGTGCTACATAAGGAGGTGATGAATCCTTTCCAGTGTTAATCATACATTGAAACTTAAACAGTGCACACTGTGTGTGCTGGGATTCTTTCTCGTATGATTATAGTAAAGGTTGGACTGGAGTAGATTAATCATGCACATGCAGACATTTTGAGGACACCCACTGTTACATAAGGATCTGAGCCATATGTGTGTGGTGTGTGCTGAGCTTCTGTCTGAGAGTGTTACACTCAGGAGAGGAGTAAAGCTGAACAGAAAGCTTCTATTTTGGGGCCATCCTTTTGACAGTGAAGGTCAGTGATAATGACTTACTCAGAAAAGAATGTGGCAAAAGGCACACTTTAGTGACACTTTAGAAGCTACTCTCAAAGACTTTTTTGGGGAGCTGAGACAAATGTTTATGTTTTCCCTTAGACCATGCACTTGTGTCACAGTAGCCAAGCTCTCTGTCTTTACACACATACACCAATGTAGGTTTTGGCCTTTCAAGACAAAATGTGTATACATTTATCTTGCTCTGCAGGGATCAGAGGTCACCTGGGGATCAGGTTAACTGTGTACACTGTGTATAGAGAGACTAGCGATACCTGCTATTTGTTTGTGTCAATTACATTTTGAGATATCATAGCATTGTATATCTCAGTGTAAGCCAATGGCAAAGAGTGATGTTACAGACAATGTGTAATATATCCTAGATTCAAACAGTACAAACTTCATAAATATTCTTCTTAAATATTAAGCTAGAAGAGTATCTCTCTCTCGGACACTCCTTCTCACAGGTGTACTGGTTGGGTCCATTAATAGGAGGTGTCCTGGCAGCAGCCTTATACGAGTACCTGTTCTGTCCCGACCCTGATCTGAAGACACACTATTCCAGCATCATCTCTAGGACCTCCTTCCCCACTCTTCAGTTCCAAGGCATGGAGCCAGGCACTTACTCCAGTGACCAAGCTCTGCTGATGCTCAAGCAGCCAGCGTTCACAGTGCTGGATGTGGAGCGCGCTGAGAGGAAGGAGAGAGAGACAGCAGGCGAGGTGCTGTCCTCTGTATGACGATTAAGGTGCACTGAAGAAGAAGACCTGAGCTCTAGACACTACACCACCAGCCAGCTAAATGAGACCGAAATGAAATAGTGGTGTGTGTGTGTGTGTGGGTGGGTGGGTGTCACTGTGTGTGTGCCCTGATACATCAAGCTAATGATGAGTCCTGATACACCTAGATAATGCCTCACATGTTCTGTAAAATGTTGCATGCAAACATACTGTAGTTTAAAGTTATTATGTCCGTTATCAAAAACAGAAAACTGAAAGAGTCAGTAGCACAAGTCCATGTTCCATATCACAAAGAACTTTTTTTTTTGCAAAAATATTCACTACATAGCCAAAAGCCAAAAGCGTGGACATCTGACCATGACACCAATGTGTGCTTTTTGAACATCCCATTCCAGAGTTAGTCCCCCTTTGTTGTTATAATACTCTAATATAACTCTTCTGGGAAGGCTTTACACTAGATTTTGAAGCGTGGCTGTGAGGATTTGTGCTCATTCAGCCACAAGAGTTTTCATTAGATCAGGTACTGACGTTGGGTGAGGAGGTCTGGGGTGCAGTCAGTGTTCCAGTTCATCCCAATGGTGTTCTGTGAGGTTGAGGTCAAGGACCTGTGCAAGATACTCGAATTCTTCTACTCCAACTTTGGTAAATGCACAGAGGCATTGTCATGCTAGAACAGGTTTGAAACCCTTAGTTCCAGTGAATGAAAATTGTAATGCTCTATACTATACAATTATTTGCTTCCGTCATTGTGGTAACAGTTTTGGGGAAGGAACACATTTGGGTGTGATGGCCAGGTGTCTACAAACCCTTGGCCATATAGTGTATCTAACAACAGTATATTTAAGTTTAATTTAGGTTAAAAATGTTAATACACACTTGCTTGCAGAACTTGCTTTGTTTCACTCTTCTCCTGCATTGGTATAGTAGGTAAAGTTGAAGTTTACAGATGCAAGATGCAAAGCCCAAACAGCGTGAAACACAATTTAAAAACTATACTCAAACTGTATAAGAATAAATACTGAACCATAAATGCTAGGACAAAGCCTGATATGTGATCAGGTAGGCCCAGAACATTAACCCTGATCACATACTGTATGAGAATGGCAAAATACAGGCTTCAATAAGACCATGCCTCAGACATGATGTGGAGTAGAGATTACAGCTGGGCAACATGCCAAAAACTGAAACACAACATTGCATATTTGGGCCATACTGGTACAGATACTGTTGCTTACATTTGGGTCTACACTTATGCACTTAAATAAATATTAGACCTATCCGGTAAGTGTGTATATTACTATAGCATGGCAGAACGTTTGTTTGTAGTTTAGACATAAAATAAATTCATAACCTGACAAGATCTTCCATGAGATGGCTGGTTTGGAAATAACAGAGGTTGAGATATGAAACCAGGGCACTGTTTTCTGTTTGCTGACTTTAAAGATCTTCTATCCAAGGTCAGATGATTGATTTATTGATTTATACAGTATGTGTCAAGAAGGCCTCACTGTTGTCAGCATATAACTAACATCATTAACGGTTGAGACAGACCCAACAACACACACACACCCACACACCCACCCATCCACACACACACACACACACACACACATAGACACACACACACAGACATTTAGCCAATATCAGAGCTCAGACCATATGAATTAATGAAATAATATTCTCTCTGTACAGTACTTTTACAGAAAAAAAATGAAATGTAAAAATACACACACAGGACATTTTAATAGGCACATTGGCAGGCTCACAATGCATAAAATCATGCATCTGCAAGTCAAGAGCTTCAGTTAATGGTTACATATAATAGTGTGAAAAACAAAAATATCACATCAGGTTCCTGTCCTATCAGCCAAGAACAAGAATCTGAGGCTACAGTGGCACAGGCTCAACAAATCTGGACTGTTAAAGATTTGAAAAAGACCAGTTTTGGTAAAGCTGTGCCCATTGTATCCTCAGATTCCTGCTCTTGCTGACAGGGCAGGAACCCAATGTGGTATTCTGCATTATTATTGTGTTCTAAGATGCTTTTCTGGGCACCATGATTGTAAAAAGTGGTTATGGAGTTACTGTAGATTTCCTGTCAGCTAAAACCAGCCATCAACAAGATGTTTCAACCTGTAGGACTGCAGATCAATGGATATTTTTTGTTTGTTTTTCTGAAATACTCAAACCAGCCGGTTTGACACGAACAACCATTCCACAATCAAAGTTCTGGTGTATTGGTGTTTAAAATCTGCATGATTATATGTACCGATTCTAATGTTTAAATATGTGTGATGTACAAGTTGTATATAGCTGTAAGAATAAACCATGCCCAATGCGGCGTGACGATATAGCTTACAGCAGGTTATGGTCGCTGAACTGCTGGCTGTCCAGGTGGTGCTCCAAAAAGAGTATGGGCTTTATAGATAATTGGAGTAGTTTTGAGGGCAAGACTGGCCTGTTAGGGCGGGACGGTATCCATCCCACTCAG
>JAQQZR010000020.1:4079205-4095621 GCA_030068235.1 Notoglanidium macrostoma
GATTCATAAGTTTATATTCAGAATTTATATACTTTTGTGAAGCTGCTTTGAGACAATGTCTGTTGTTAAAAGTGCTACACAAATAAAATTGAATTGAATTGAATTGAATTAATTATTGATGATGAGTAACTGATTTATGATTGTTTAGTTACTATATTTAATTATTAAAATTGTTTAGTTACTGAATTTATTCACAATGAACTGTCAACTTATATACAGTTGGGGACATGTGTTTGAACCTCTATATTTCAGCAAAGGAAAATATATTTTGGAATGATTCAAATTGTGACCCAAAATTTTGTTCTTTTTTTAAATCTATTATTCATACTATTTGACCTTTTTTTTGTTATTTTATGGAAATAAAGCAACAGCTGTGAGACCTAAAAAAAAAAAAATTTTATTGAATTTCATCATTTATATTTTTATTCTTTTATTTTTTCAAAGTGACATATTACAATTCTTTTTTGTTTTCGTTTTTATTTTTGATTCTTTTCCTTTTATTTTTTTGCAGTTATTATGTCATTTGTTTAATATACCTTTTATATCTTTTCTTTTTTTCTCTCTTCATAGGCTGATGATTATAATTACAGGGTCCCTTTAAAATAATACATTTGTTGGTTAGTTAAATATTGATCAAATTCACTTTGGCCCTCTGATCAGTTATAACTTGATCATACTGGAATGATTTAGGAATATAGTAGTTCATAAACCACTATGTGACGACAATACACTTGTATTTAACCGGTTTGCTCCAGTAGAGGGCAGACATCACTAACTTATGTGCCACTGTTGGGTCAGCATTTACCAAACAGATAGTGAAAGCATCACTTGCGCCTCTGTTTTGCCCGCATGCTGCCTATCTGAGGAAATAAACAAAGCTTATTATATAAGTCATTATAACAAAGCTTAACCACAACCACTAATGAAAAGGAACCACCATAAGACTGTGAACCAGGAATTTGTATAGTAGATTATTCTAATCTCTGTAGTGACAATGATGTGATGTAGGAATAATCTAATGTCTAACTAATGTCCATTCATGGGTGGTTCTTTGTTGGTTCCTTTCCACTGAACGATGGAATAGAGGGAGATGGACAACTTGTGCAGAGAAACATGGACTACTAATTTTTCACACCTGCAATTACTGACACTAGACCAAGTGCTAAAAAAGATCATATCAGACCAGTTTAATAATCATTCCACTGAATGTCTGGTTCCTTTAGAATTGACTATAAAATATTACTACTAGAATTTAAATCTCTTAATTATTAGCGCACCTATATGAATCTCTGAATATCAAATAAACTATGTTCTAAAGATCATATGGCACTAGCCTTCTCTACATTCCACATATTACTGTTAAACATTCTTCAAGTTCCACCTGATACTTATATTTAAAAAAAATAACATAGGTAAGATTTGTCAAAATCTGGCAAGATAACCTTTTAAAAGGATAAACGAATAGAGCTGAATAAAATTTGGAATGATTTGTTTTACTCCTGAAGCCCACCACAGATTCGCATTCATATACAAAGCTCCGCCCAGAGAACCTATAGTGGTTCAACTAAAGTTAGTACCAAGAAAACAACTAGGACGAAGCATGGCTGCACTGGGCGCTTGCTGATTGAGACTGAGATGGGGCAGAGTGAAAAGATATTGGGGCGTGTCTGTAAAATGACTGACAAGACCCATGTAAACACAAACAAGCCATCTGGATCAGAAGGTTTTCTCAGCCATACACTTGCGCTGATGCTATGGCTTAAACCAATATTATTTTCTATAAGTGGACCTACAGTACCAGTCAAAATTTGGATACACCTACTCATTCATAGGTTTTTGTTTATTTTGACTATTTTCTACCTTTTAGAATAATACTGAATATCCATTCATTATCTATACCGCTTTATCTATCTGCGTCACGTCGAAGCTGGAGCCAATCCCAGCATCTTCGGGCAAGAGGCGGGGTACACACTAGGCAGGTCGCCAGTCCACCACAGGGCCAGCACAGACAAACATTACAACCACACACGCTCGCATTCACACCTATGGGTAATTTTAGAGTAGCCAGTTGACCTAATCTGCAGGTCTTTGGACCGTGGGAGGAGACCGGAGCACCCGGAGGAAACCCATGCATGCACGCGGAGAACATGCAAACTCCACACAGAAACGCACCCTGGGTGACCCGGGGATCGAACCCAGGACCTTCTTGCTGTGAGGCGACAGTGCTAGTCACTACACCACCGTGCCGCCCCTAATACTGAATATATTAAAACTATTAAATAACACATATGCCGCATATGGAATTATGTGGTAAACAAAAAAAGTTTTTGGTTATAATTTGGTTATGAAAAACTAAATATGTGTTTTTCAAAGAAGCCAGCGTTTACCTTGATGACAGCTTTGCACAATATTGTTATTGAGGTAGTCACCTGGAATGCTTTTCAGTTAACAGCTGTGCCTTGTCAAATGTTCATTAGTGGAATTTCTTGCCTTCTTAATGCGTTTGAGCTCATCAGTCGTGTCGTGTCGAGGTAGTGTTGGTATACATATACAGTAAATAACCCTGTTCAACAACTGTAGTAATCCATATTATGTCAAGAACCACTCAACTAAGCAAAGAGAAACAACAATCCATTACTTGAAGACATGAAGTACCTTTTAAGTAATATCAATAAAGAAAATCAATGAATTAGAAGGTGTGTCCAAACTTTTAACTGGTCCTGTATATGGTAGGTTTACCTCATAAAAGGGCCTGGGAATGAAAGTTTATCTAAAAGTGGCCAGTGAGTGTAAAGTAAAAGTTATAACACTTACACACATGCACACACCTGAAGGTAGACCTTTGTTATGGAAGCATTCACTGCTTCTCCCTTTCTCATAGTTTATGGTAGACATTACCTATATTACTGTCTTTTAAACAAGCCACATCTTTATATTATTGCTGCACTCTGTTTCTCTTTCTTATTTTCATTTTTCATTCTATTTATCTCTCTTTCTGACAGAAACAGGAATGATTGAGGGCATTAATCTCAGTCATGTCCAATAATACTGCTGCCATTCTAAAAGTATCTTCAGCAATGAGGCATTTCATTCCATGTGTGATGTATTAAGTGGTGTTTGTACAAGAGACTTATCATACCTTATGTGTACTTCGGCCAGTGTCACTTAAGATTCTTTGCACAGTAGTAGAGCAGAGTTGATTTGCATGTGTGGGTGTGTGTATGCACATAAAGAGAGTGTGTTTGTATGTGTGTGACACCTTCTCAACTCACTCAAGGCATGCGGAGAATCAAACAATTTCATGCAGATAGCGAGGGGACGAAATGAACTGAGCCGTGAGCCATAATAAAATTATCTAAATGTTATTACGGAGTTGACTGCCTCTGTCCTACTTTAATACACATTTCAGAACCTGAGGCCTGTCTAACAGCTCTTGCTCTCCTAAATAAATCAACATTAGCTTACATATATGTCTAAATTATTTAGGATGTGACTTTGAAATATGACATTTGAAATATTAATATATGTTTTAAATGTTTGAGTTCGTAAACAAAGGCATTCTTTATGCCTTCATTGATACAACTGACCGGGCATTATTATAGCTCCACTTACTGGTCTTTGGTTACACTCATGAAGCAGCTGTATATAATCTACAGTATCTACCTCATAAACAAAATAAATCTGCTTAATATAAGGTTTACAGGCATTGGCATCACTTTCATTTTATCATATCTCTCATTTTACTAGACTATCACTAGACTCTTGTGGACTTTATTATGACTTGGTGGTCTCTACCCCAAAACTAAAGATGATTATTTGGATCGGTTAACAATGAGAACTTAAGTATCATTGATGGAGTGTGTAGTGTATACACACAGATACAGTCTTTTACAATTTTCTCCCTTTCATTTGTCTTGATAAATATTTACTAGGCTGCTTGGTATTAAATATAACCATAGTTAGAATTTGCATGAATATTCATGTCTCCTGAAATGTTTGTTGTGATGATGTGTTTGACTCCAGGCTCTGGATCCATCCAATCCATTACCTTTGTTCTAATTGATATTTATATTATGTTTTTTAGAACTGTAATTCAAATGTGTACAGTAATATGTGTACTGATATAGGGACTAGAAACACACACACACATAATGTACACACACAGTCACAGTCTTTTGCAGGCCATCAGTAGTCTAGACAGCTTTCTTTGTGCATTAATATGGAGAGCATCCTCAATAATTAAAGTAGTCCAAGCAAGGTTTTTTTCTGTCCAATAAATTTAAATGGAGCAATTAAGATTAAAATTTTAATATATAGCTGAGAGACAGATTGAAAAGTGAAGGTTACCCCTGTGGCTGAGGGAGTAAGCCTAAACACACAAAGCCTGAAAGATCAGAAGTAGTTCATGGTTAAGCTTAGGCTTAGATTTATGAGCAGCATAACATTCATTTGCTGCTCTATTAATTATGTCAATGGATGGTCCTAACAAGGAGAGGCGTAATACGCGCGCGCGCGCGTGCGTGTGTGTGTTTGTGTGTGTGTTTGATAGCTGATGCGATCTGCTCGGTTCCCTCTGCGCACAGGAACAGCCTCCGGCAGCGCTCCATCACAACCCATCACAGCAAGCCGAGATGGAGCAGTGCGGCTGTTTCATAAAGGAAAAACACAATCAGAGCAATTTCTTTAAGTCCCTCTTTCGGAAAAAGACAGTGCTCAGATAGTGTTTAGAGCCCGTGCACTGCCAAGAGCTTGTTGCTGCAATCCCAGTTCGCTCAAGCGCAGGTCTCCTGGGCAGAGATTTGTGAGGTCGTCAGAGGCTCCGGGCCCGCGAGCCAAATCTCCGCTTCCGCTTCACCGGGTGTATTGACGCGCGCGCGGGGAACAATAGGAAAACGCAGAACGCTGGACGTCTCATGTTTCAGGTGAGCGGCTGTGTGTTTGTCTGTGTGTGCGCGCGCTTCAGTCAGCTCCGTTTACGCATGTGCCATAAAACTAGCGCGAACTAGTGATACAACTATTTATACTGTCCCTTTTCGTGTGCCGTAGTTTTACCCGTGTGGAACGACAGGGACGTAAACGCAGTGCAAAATTGCATTAGTACAATAAATACTACATGTATAAAGGGCGTCTTGGTGGTACAGCGGATAGTATTGCCGTCTCACAGCTCCAGGGTCTCCGGTTCCACACTGAGCTTGCGTTACTGTCTGTGTGGAGTTTCTCTGCACGTTCTTACTGTGTCCAAAGTTTAATCTGCGTTTTGCCATTTCCTCTCAAAAACATGCCGGTACTAAGTCTAGCTACACTAAATTTCCCCTGTGCGTGCGTGCGTGCGTGTGTGAGCGTGCGCGCGCTGTGCCCTGGTATCCTATTCAGGGTGTATTCTGGCCTAGTGCTCCCAGAATAGAGCGTCAGATTTATCACAACCCTGACTGGATGCTGCTGAAGATGAAATAATGATTGAGTATAGTATGTACTGTAGTATAGTATAGTATAGTATGGTATGGTATGGTATGGTATAGCACGCCTGCTGTGGTGTGTCCTCTTTTGTGGAAGCCAGTTTGAACTTTGACCTTATAAAATAACTTTCTTGCATTTGCATTTCCTGTAGGCTAATCAAGGTCCACTTAGGATTCAACCACCCAAATGCCTCTCCCTTACCCCTCCCTTTCCAAGCATTATTAGAGCATATGGTGTCCATCAGGTACCTGTAGCGTACGTCCATGTACTTACATTTACACTCCCTTGCTTTTTCTGTGCTAAATAATAAGTATGAGTCTCCATTTTCAAAATGTGAGTTCTTAAACTTGTTAGTCAGCACCAGCAAACACTGATTCCTCTTTTTGCATCTTCCTTGTCTTCCTTTCTTTCTATTTTATTGTCTTTTCGGTGCTTCCAACCAGTTTCACAATGCCACTTGTGAAATGCGGAAGGCACTCTCTAGAGGATTGTCTGCATCTTGATTGCTCTTTGGAAGTGGACGCATACTTATGAATATTATATTCCAATCAATCTTATAATTAACAGCAATTACACCTTCCAACATTTCACCACAGATAATGAACAAACTCGATCATCCGCCATCTATCGTTACAAATCTGTATCACCTTGGATCTATCTTGTTTCAGAATAGCTTGCACAAAGCTGTCATCAGTAAGGCTAGGATACCTTCACATATGCAACGTTTAGTCTATTAGAATCAAACCCAGGTGAGAAGTCAGAAGTCACATTTGGAGAGCATCTGAGGGAGATGGTCTCAGTCTGATTCTAGTCAAACCCTAGTTCTTCAATTGCAGTGAGACTACAGTGCATTCTTGAATCAATCTAAATGCCTGACGTGAACCAAACTAGCTGTATATTTTGGTTTGCTGACAGCATTTTTTCTGTTGATGTGAGCTGCTAAACTGAGCCCCAAGGCACAAACTGAGCCAAAGGACTGAACTGACGTGCCGTGGAAATGTGATGTGTTCTGGAGATTTGGACAGATAAATAAAAAGAGGAAAAAAATGTTGGATGTGATAGACAACATATTTCAAACTAAGTCATAATATAATATCCAGCAATATATTATCCTCGATGTTCTCCATGCTCAGGTGATTTTTATGATTTCTGTGTGAAATTGGCTAAGCTTTGCTTACCTTATTCCACCAATGTGTTTCTCACCAATAAACAAAGGAGTTTTACATGTGCATTTTCATCTCTGCATGCCCCTAAGACAACAATTTTTGGGGGGTGGCTGTGGTAGGGGTTGGTTTGGTTAATTATGTGCATTGAAAATAGAAGCCAAACTGAAAAGCAATTTCACTCTGATATGGACTCAATCAACAGCAATAATAGGTGTGATGCTATGCTGACTTAATAAATGTCACCTAATATCAAAGATGAAAAGAACAAAAAAAAAGGAGGTTACAATAACCTGTTTGCATAAGAGTGCGCACCCCTAAACTTTTCTGAAGCACCTTTGGATTTTATTACACCACTCAATCATTTTGGGTAAGAGTTTATCAGCATTGCACATCTTGACTTAACAATATTCTCTCACTCTTTCTTCCATCCATTTGGTATGGGGTTCATTTGGTGATGTTTTTTTTTGTCTTGGAAATTTTTTTATACTTCTCTTCTTTCAGCAAGTGAGACACCATACAGGCTTTGTAAGCTCTTAGAGGACCATGGCTTCAGCATTCGGATGAAACCAAGAAAATGCCACCAATACAGCTGATCTTTATTTGTGGTTAATCAGAATAATTTCACTGATGACGGCTGTATGATAAGTACTTTTGAACATGAGATTGAAGGTGATTGGTTCATTCTGAACACAGCTGCATCCCCAGTTATAAAAGGGTGTGCATACTTATCCAACCAGGTTATTGTAACTTTTTTTATTTTCCTTTTTTTCCCTAAAATGTTTTTGATTATATACTTTTTATGTCCACTTCACATGCATAGGTCCAGTGATTCATGATCCGTAACACCTTTTTTTTTTAATATAGGAAGTTAGTGTAGCTAAATTGCACCATATAGTGTCAGGCAAAGCAAATACATTTCTTTAATTCAGTATAATGAAGCAGGGATGAAATTCATCTCCACCAGCAATAAAAATGACTGAGCAGAGGCAGGGAATCAGAAGCAGAGTCAGGAAAATCCCCCACCCCCCAAACAATTATTATTATTATTATTATTATTATTATTATTATTAAACATATCATACTCCAGTGTTAACACCTGCAGTATTAAAGTAACCATTTAATACTATTAATTAATGTTATTAACGTTAATGTTCTGTGTGTCCAGCAGTATTTATTGGTCTATTATTTTCTCTTCTCAAGCACTTTATGCAAGTTAGGCACATTCTTGTATGTCTGTGCTGATCCTGACTGTCATTCCAGCTGGCCATAGTGTGCCCCACAAGCCTGCTGTCCATCACTCATGCTATAGCATGCGTTTTTCTGGCCTCCAAATAGGATGTAATCCGCAATTGGTTGCTGTCATTTAAGTTTGCCCATACTGTAAGAGACAGACTTTCTTTTCCTTGACAATTTTTCCCTAATTTAGTAATGACCAATTCCGACCTACCAGACAGGTCTCCCCATTACACGACAGCTACAAACCAGGGAGGATGAAGGCACTCACGTACTTCCTCCAAGGTGTGTGAAGCCAGCCAACCGCATCTTTTCGAACTGCTACAGATGCATTTCAGGGAAAGGTGTAACACACTCAGAGGAAAACGCTATCCACCCACTTCTGTATACATGAACTCACAGATGCCCATAGCGGTGAGTGTCGCTGTAATTGACAGGGGAGAAAAAGTATGCCACCTCTCACTCCCTGAGACCACAGGTCAATTTTTGCTGTCTTGAGTTTTTTTTATCTGTTTTTTTTTTTCATTGTTCATCAATCACTTAATGTTTATTTTCTACATTACCATCTATCACACATTCTCTAATCTCCAAAGGTTTTCAAGACATCTGTTTACTGTATAATGTGGTGTTGGTGATGCGAATGTGTGTGCTTATGGGATGTGTGGGTGTTTGAGACTCTAGCCTGTGGGTGATCCGTTTGTTTGATGCGCAATTAATACTGCATGCTCATTAAAGAAAACGGTGACAGGTTGTTTATTACCTGAGGAAACATGGCAGGTTGTTCATTACCCAAGGAAACAAACGTCTGCAAAGATGTTAAAAGTCTGTTTCAAAGAGTGTTCGGTCAGATTGAGGATAAGAGTTTAAATAATTCCTACTTTTCTGTCATCTCATAAAGGTGTTTTAATGGATAGGTATAATGTGTAAAATCATTCAGAAAAACAGTCCACAATTGCAACAACGAATGTTTAAAAAGACATAAAAACACTCAGTTGCCAGTTTATTATATACACCATACAACATACATGTTGTTGTCACATCTATTTGCTATTTCAGTTACAATAACCTGGTTGTTGTTCACTCCCCTAAACTAATACTGTGTTGAAGCACCCTTTGATCACCCCACAGACTTTTTGTTGGGTTCAGATCTGGGCTCTGGCTAGGTCATTCAAAAACATTGACCTTCTTTTAGTTAAGCCATTCCTTTATTGATTTGGATTTGTGCTTCAGGTCATTGTTGTGCTGAAAGGCAAAATTCCTTTTCATCTCCAGCTTACTAGCAGATACCTGCATATTCTTCACTAAAAGCCACTGGAATTTGTCGCTATACATGCTTCCCTCCACCTTGATAAAAGCCCCAGTTCTGGCAGGAGAAAAACGGCTCTAAAGCATGATGCTACTTCCACCATGCTTCAGCTTGGGGACGGCGTTCTTTAGCTTTTTTTAATGCCAAACATGTCTTTTGGAATTATGGAATTTTATAGCTTTTGGAATTGTTCTCATCAGACCATAATACATTTTGCTACATGTAGTTTAGGATGATTTACACAGACTTGGATGTTTTTGTGAGAAAGGGATTCTGTATAGCCACTCTACCCCAAAGGACAGACATGTGAAGAATACAGGAGATCGTTGTCACATGCAGAGAGAAATCATTACTTGTTAGACGGTCCTGCAACTCCTTGCTGTAGGTCTCCTGGTAGTGTCGCTGGTAAGTTTTTGTCTTGTTTTGTAAACTTTGGAAGCACGTCCTGTTCTTGGTGATGTCACTGTGGTGCTCCATGTTCCCCACTTGTTGATGGTGGCCTTCACGATGTTCCTTGGTACATCTAATGTCTTTCAAATTCTCTTAGAGGACCATGGCTTCAGCAGTCGGATGAAACCAAGAAGCTGTAAAGTAAATCCCAGAAAAACAGCCAATCTTTATTTGGGGTTAATCTGAATAATTTCATTGACGACAGCTGCATGATAATTACTTTTGAACATGAGATTGAATGTCATTGGGTCATTCTGAACACAGCTACATCCCCAGTTATAAAAAGGTGTGTTTATGCAACCAAATTATTTTACCTTTTTTCCTATTTTTCCTAAAATATTTGAGTGTTTTTCACTTAATTTGTATATGTTGTAATTTCACATTGAGGGTGAAAGACTTTCTGACATGATTTATTTTAGTTTCCTGTTTTTAACTTCACAAAAACCTGACATTTTAACAGGGGGCTATAGACTTTTATATCCACTTTTATATCTTCTTTCCATCTACTCCCTGCATTTTATGTCTATAGTCAGTAGTAGCATTCAAAATGCTGTCCTTAAGTATTAAAGATGTTAATGGGTGCTTGGAAAACCTCTCTCTCCTCTTCACACCACTACTTATGCATATACATATGAATAAAATTATGTTTTTGAAAGTGGAAAAGTATCACTCTGTAATTATACCTTCCTGAAGCATAGTTTATTGTATAAAACAAAAACTATGCAGTTAAACAAGTAATGAGTCAATAGACTTTAATTCACTCCTGAACAATCAGTTTAGCACCAATGTGAGCTTGGAAACATTTCAAAGACAAGTTTCTTATCGCTCTCTCTCCTCTTCACACCACCACTCATGCAATTAAATGTGGATAAGATTAAGCTTTCGAAAGTGGAAGATTTGCTTATGGATTTGATTCAGACCAGATCCTATAAGATTAAGTTTTTAACCTTTTTCCTTTTTTCAATTGAAACAGGTGTGTAAACTGATGCAGCCATATTGGAGAATGTTGGATCAAATTTCCGATTCGAATCGCTTTTTCTTTACACCCCTAGTAAAAGCTCATTCACTTGAACTTGTATGGCAAGTTCAGTATGATGCGTCATTCTTTAATAAATTTAACATCTAATTATTTTCAAATTGCTGTGGGCCAAGAGCACACATTTAAAGCACATCCGGACATACCGTTATTAGAAAATAATCAACTTTGCCAAGGTAATCATAGCACCCATTGTTGATTTTTTTTCCATCATGTTTTATTCTTCACTTCGCTGTTTGAGTTATAGTGCTCTACAGTGGATTGCCTTCGTAGGGTGGTAAAAGCTGGACATCCTGTCAATATTAACTGTTACATTTCTCACTTTCTCATGTAGATTCTGCACACATGTGTTTTAATTTTTTATGTATTCCCCAGTCTCTTTGTACATGCAAGTGTTATCTCTTTGTGACAGCCCAGGGCTCTGGCAGTGGTTTCAGTTCTATCACACCATGGTGTTCATTTCCGCAGAACTCCATGCCGAGCCTCAGAGGGAGAAGTCATTTATGGCACTGCATATGCTCTGATTTTTTTTAAGCCCTTCTTCTGAACTTCTCTATCGTCACAAATTACTCAGGGAACACATTACCTACCTGCACACAAAAAACCCTCCTCCATTCCACCACATAGCCATGTAATGATTCTGATGTGCCTTTTGAAGAGCAGGCATGTTATTTTCCCTTGTGCCCACAGGCCACCCTGCCATGCAAATTATGAAATTGAAATTAAAACTATAAATATATTCTGCCTCTCTCTCTCTCTCTTATCACCATCTGCACAAAGTGCATACAAATCAGGTCCAGATCAGGGCCCCAGCTCGGGACTCTACTTTAAAGCTGGCATAATTGCTAATTGGGTATATAGGTGTGAAATGGGTTCTTCTAAGGGGAATTTAAAATGTGAAGGAGACTAGAAACATTTTTACCCTTTCACTTTTTTCTTTTTCCTTTAAGATATGACATTGCTGGTTCTGGTGACAAGCCTGCAGGCAGTAACAGCAGAACGAGACAAAAGAATAGAGACTTCTCAATTTAAATTGAAACCTCACGTCTCTGCAACAGAGCCAAAGAAGGTGAAGTCTACTGCTGCATTTAAATGCATTTGTCTAAACATATACAGCTGAAGGTTAGGGGTCATAATCAAAGGCCTGCTAAGTGCTCTCTGGCGGTCATGAGATTTAAACCTCACAACCCTCCAGTCACTTTCACAGAACTGCTAAGATTTCACAGTCCTTATTGCCACTGAGAAATAATACAGTGGCACTGTGCCTTTCATTGATCTTTAGACTGAGTTCATATATTCATAATTTTCTATGTACCCAATATTTCAAAATGTTTTTGTATATTTGGTAAATCAAGTGGACAACTGATTTTTCTTTCTACTGCCTCTGATGAAACTTTCTAACAATAAAAAAGATTCAAAGTGAGATTTAAATCAGAATCATGACATACGGTTTGCACTGATTTAAAATATTTCACAGATTTTTTTTATGATAAGTTGTCAAAAAAAGTGTACCATCACACAAAATTTATCATGACATTAAGTCTAAAATTTAAGGAAAGGCCTTTTGGCTCATACATGAATAGCAGGGCAGTTCATTTCCAAATCAGCAAACCAGCAGAGTATTTCATTCAATTAAAATGTTGATTTGTAAAATATCTTATTTTGTATTCTCACCTTGTAATGTTATTAAAAGTAAACACAGAAATGTATTAGACTGTATAATTATATGAAAATTACATAGATCCCAGGTGCACACTCGGAGAAGCATGAGATACTTGCACAGCGCTTCAGTAATTAGCCAGTGTGTGTGAGATTTAAAACATATTCTTTCATGTCTTTTACAGTAATCCTATATAGGTCTTACTTTCACCTCCACTTAATTCTAGCACTGCGTATCCAAGTGTGTATGAAACAGAGTAGGGGTAAGTTTTAATTTTGGGGATGCTCCCTCCCATTTCTGCACCTTTAAGAGCGCCTGCGTGCCTGAGCTCATAGCTGAAGGTCATTAAAAAGCAAGGGGGGGGAAAAAAAGCTCTCAGCTCTGCGGTCCAATATAGCGCATGCGCACTGCCCCGGGACTCATACACTCTCAGACCGCAATATGGCGAGAATGCCTGGCAGCGCGCACCACTGCTGTGGCGACGAGACGACCCCGGCATCCGGGGAAAGAGACCGGGACTTAGAGGAAGGAGAGGAAGGAGAGATTCAGGAGATCCAGATCACGGTGGACGAGGGTGAAGAGAGCGAGGATGAAGAAGCCGACTTGGAGACCAAGAACTGCGAGAGCGAGGAAGCGGTCCTTATGCGGAATATAGACCAGCAGCGCGGGGGGCACGCGCTGCACATGGCTCCTGTGGACCCTGATGCTGATGATGGAGAGACGACTCATCTGTCCGTTATGGAGCGCTCGCGCCTGAGCGAGAACACGCGCTTGGCCACGCGTTACGCGGTGCGGATCTTCCGTGAGTATTTAAGCGAGACGGCACAGAGTACGAACTTCGAAAGCATGGACAAACACGGGCTATGCAGGGTCCTGCGCGCCTTTTACTCGGAGGCGCGCTCCAAGAGCGGTCAGCTGTACAGCAAGTCGTCGCTGATCAGCATACGCAGTTCGCTCAACCGGTATCTAAACGAGCCGCCCTTCTGCCGCACGCTCGACCTGACCAAGGACCCGGAGCTGCGCAGTGCCAACCTGGCCCTCGCTGCTGTCATCCGTCGCCTAGAGGAGCAGGGCGCCGGACCCGTGGTTCAGAAGCAGGCGATCACGCGCGCCGACCTGCGCAGGCTCTACGCGTCTGCCGCGTTCAGCGCGCGCACCCCATTCGGACTGCTCAACAAAGTGTGGTTCGAGACGTGCATGTACTTCTGCACGAGGGGCCGAGAGAACCAGCGCGAGCTTGAGGAGGACTCTTTTGGGCTCGCCACGGACGAGGACGGGAGGAGGTTCGTCTACTTCAAAGCGCTCGGGCCGTACCACAAGTCCCGCTCTTCATCCTGGAGCAGGAAAAGAACAGACACGGATGAGGAAAACCTCCCGCGCATGTACGAAACCGGCACGGAGTTTTGCCCTTATGCAAGCTTCGTGAAGTACCTGTCAAAGCGCAACCCTGCGTGCAGGGCTTTCTTTCAGCGCCCGCGCGATCACTGTAGCGAAAACGACATGACGTGGTACGAGAATAAAGCCGTGGGCAAAAACCTGCTGGGCACAAGGATGCAGATGCTCTCTCGCGCAGCTAAGCTCTCCAAAACATACACCAACCACTGCATCGGCGCCGTCTCCATAGCAACGCTCAACAGCGTCGCCGGCATCGGCTCGAAATTGGCGCCGCTACACGTTGCACCGGAAATGGTCAACGGAAGCCAGCGGCCACGTCGCGACACCGAGGACCCACCGGACCTCGAGGAGCGTAAGATGTGCAAACGTCCAAGAACGGAGACTTATTCCGCGCACGTGCCAGGACCGGGGTCTTCCCCAAAAAGGATTTGCGCTCGCCCTGTTGCAGAAGGCGCAAACCCTCCGGTACAGATAAAAGTCAGCGCTGATTCCGCGGCCCCCGCCGTCCCGGCTGCGCTCGAGCACAAAGGGGAACCCGCACTCGTGCTGTCTGCGCAGGTAATAACAACTTCAGGTCTAATTCAGAACAAACGAGACGAAATCGTTGCGTATTGGTGCGCGTTACGGCGTTCACACGTCTCCACTCAGTTGCTGTCACAATGCAGACTCGTGTTTGGTTTTGAAATGTTTTTCGGTGAGTTAAGTTGCCGTGTTATATTAGCTAATCAGGAAACAGTGAGATGACCTGCTGGTCACGTGGTCACTTAGGGTTGGCCAGCTGCAGTCTTGGAGGACACATTTGGGTCAGTTTCCCTGCACTGATTCAACCCACCAGATAAATAACCAGGTTTAGTAAGTGTGTTTGACCTGGAAAATAACCAGACTGTGGACCATTAATCACATAGGAGTTGAGAACCCTAATAGTCAGTTTTAGTATGATTTTTTCCCATTACTGTTCCATTATGACTATGTTCTTATAACCGGCTGAAAACAAAGTGGCATCTCTTGTTCGTGCTCATGTTCATAAGTATCTCTCTCAAAGCATTTTCATGCACCATCATTGTGTAAATATGAAATTAATGTATTTCTTTCAGAAATCCACTAAACACTTAAATAAATAAATCAAACGCTTTGCTGTCTCATCCTTGTGCATTATGAAATATTTGTCTGCTGGTGCCTGACAAATATTTCAAGTCTTCACATAGTTAAAGCCTTCATTTAGACATTTGTAGTTCACACTGTGTTGTTCACACTTCAATCCTAATCTATGCTTTTTTCAGTCCTGACTCTGATGTCAGTGGGTGATCTTACCTACATGGCATGCCAGTTACCATAGCTAAGGATCTGGTGGGTTAAGATGTAAGGTCTAATAACATTTACACATCTAGGAGATTGCTCTGGAATTGCACCTGCTCAGTACATTCAGCATAACATAGCAAGAAGAAAGATTTTAAGGATAAATGTAGGATAAATATGTTGTATGAACTGTTGCAGCTCCTGTAGTGAAGGAAGGGAAGGGAAGAGCACCTTCTCTACAATTGTTCTGCATTGTACACACAGAAAACAACTTTTCTGATGCAGACAATCATGTGCTTTACAGGCATTTTTTTAAACACCAAATGCATGATACTCAAGTCCATGGATTTGTGCTTTACTCATAATCAATAATTTACTCAAGTCTATGTGCTTTATTCATAATCATTACTATCTACAGTTTTTTAGTAAAACATTCTGGTAAATCATTCAACCCTTTTACTGAGATACAGCTCCCTGGCTGTGTCATGTCATAGCTTTGACCAGACCAGAACTTTATTAAGAATGCTCATCAGTGCTGTGTAATGTGGGGGATTATGGTGGGATACGGTGACACAATAGAGGAAGTGGGAGACCGATGTCAGATAAATTGTGTTAGAAACAAGAAAAGCAAGAAAACACTTTCACAGCTATATACATCTCCAAGTAGCAGAACAAGACTTTAAATGGGAACACAGATCCTGACTGTGTGTTGCTCTAGCACAAAATATGCATCATTCCAGATACTGAATGCTTGTTTTCAGGTCAGTATATTTATAATACATACAGAGTACTGTTCAAAAGTCTTAAGCCACCCCTCCCCCTTCATTTCTTTATATGAGACAATAGGTACAACGATTTATTTTAACATTTGCATACATACATGTAAATACAGTATATAACACAAAGAAAGCTTATATAATTCTAATGAGCTTTATCCCTTTATTGGGCAAAGAACTGAAGAAACCATTGCCGTATAATGAACTGAAGTTCATTGCCGTATAAAGGGTTAAAGTCAATATTTGCTACGACCAGCATTATTGTTCAACACAGCGAACTCTCTTAGGCAAACTGTCTTGTAATCTATATAAAGAGTCTTCAGGAATAGTTCTCCAGGCTTCTTGAAGGACATTGCAAAGCTCTTCTTTGGACATTGGCTTCCTTTGTTTCGTTCTCTGTCAAGATGATCTCACACTGCTTCAATGTTGACATCCGGGCTTTGGGGAGGCCAATCCATGACTGATAGTATTCCATCTGTTTATTTTTCTATTGAGGTATGCAGGAAGCCTGGAGAACAATTCCTCAAAACTACATTAAAAAAACAAATACAAAAAAGTCTGGCTCTTTGCAAGCATAATATGAATGAATGAGTGAGGTGTAGCTCAAGACTTTTGCACAGTACTATATATATATTCTCTTA
>JAQQZR010000020.1:4103682-4114185 GCA_030068235.1 Notoglanidium macrostoma
CTCCAGTCTCACTGAAACACTGAAACTGGACAGTCGGAGACTGTAAAAAGACTAAGTGATTTCTTTTTCTAATCTTCAACTGTCCAGTTAGGGTGGGTCTGTGCCCATGACAGTGTCAGATTCCTGTTTTTGGCTAACAGGAGTGGAATCCAATGTGGTCTTTTGCTGTTGTAGCCCATCCACCTCAAGGTTCAATGTTTTGTGCATATTGAGCTACTTTTCTGCCCACCATAGTTGTAAAGAGTGATTATATGAGTTACAATATACTTCCTGCTAGCTCAAACCAATCTGACAATTTTTATCTGACCTCTCTTATCGACTAGGTGTTTCTCTCCACAGAACTGCCATTCACTCAGTGTTTTTTTTTTCTTGTTTGTTTTTTTGCACAATTCTTTATAAACTCTAGAGACTGCTATGTGTGAAATACAGCAGTTTATGAAATACTCATCTAGTACCAACATCCGTGCCATGGTTAACCAGGTCATAGAGATTATACATTTTCCCCATTGTGATGTCTGATGTGAACATAAAGCCTACATAAAGCTCATGATTTGTATCTGCATGATTTTATACATTGTGCTGCTGCTACATGATTGGCTGATTGGATAACTGAATAAATGAGCAGGTGTACATGTGTTCCTATTAAAGTGACTGGTGAGTGTTTATGGTGTCGATTGTTTTTAGTGCAGGTGTAACCTTATAACTAAGATATTGTCATTCATTAATTTACTGTTTTGTTAATAGCAAGTGACTCCTTAACGTAGACTACAACCTGCTAAAAGAGTCAAAAGAAAGTGAGAAATGATAATAATGCGAATAAAGCTAGGGTTGATGCCAAACAGGCTATCAGCTGATTGGTGGAGAGGCTGTGAGTCAGAGCACAGCTGACTGAAGAGGCGGGTTCGTTTAAAATTCCTTCCTGAGGACGCTAATGGTTGGGAAGCAGTTCACACGGACAGGCGTTAAACCGAGTGAGCATGTGTTACTGATATGGCACGACGCCGTTGGTGTTCTAAATTTGGGTCATGTCTGAAAGCGAAAGTGCAAACGACTTTGGAAAAGTAGCTGATTCGGCAGAAAAGGCGCGCGACTCTCCAGAAACAGGAGACACTCCTCTCAGGTGCACTCAGCTATCAGATAAACACAATGCACCCGATGCTAGCAGCGCGTCTCACACTTCAGCCAAAGAGTCAGTACTTACAGAGGAAAGTAAAAGTCAGGCATCGGAGCCATATAAGGCACTTAAAAAAGATCCTGCTGAAGCTGAAGTTCCTTCGTCGAACATGCTTCCCAGTCCTGCTACACCTGTGACCTCCACTGTAACATCTGCCTCCATGGCTCCAAAACCAAAAGTTATAGTGAGCTCTGTGCCTGTCAGATCTTCCGTGCCACTGGTGGTGGGAGCGAGAGTGGTGTCAGCAGCTGGAGCCGGTGGACAGACCTCAGCTTCACCTCATGGAGGACTCACTGTGATGCCTAACCAGGTCAGACCTCCAGCAGTGACCCAGGTGCATCTCCGAGCAGCGATGATGGCTTTACCGAGGGCATCGGCTTCGCCGCAGAATGTAACGGTGCCACGGAATGCTCAGACTACTTCTCTCCAGCTACCTGCCAACTTCCAGATTCCACAAGGTTTATGTTCAGGTTTAAGGTAGTTTACCGTAAGGGTGTCTGTAGTTTTTCCTTTGTAAGTGCTTAATTTTTTTCCTTCTAGGTATGGTTTTAATTCGCAGTGACAGTGGGCAGCTGATGTTGGTTTCCCAGCAAGCTTTGGCTCAAGCACAAGCCCAGGGCTTAGTGCCCAAATCATCCAATGTCACTACAACTGTAAGAGCACAAGCCTCCCAGGTATCTTTTGTATCATCTCTATTTTATTTTATTTTTTTATTCTGTGGCAGCTCAGTTTACTGAGAGGCTACTTAAGGTAATTAAAATAGCTAAAGTGTTTATATATATATATATATATATATATTTAAATAGATTTTATAATAAATAAGTCGAATTTACTGTCATCTCGTCCATATAGATGTATGTACGGGAACAAAACCTGTCTCCCATGATGCAACATATAATACATTAAAGAGGCCCTGAATACAACAGCATATGTGAAAAACAGCATGTATTTTGTACATAAATTAATTCCAAGTCATACAATAAAATCATATAATCTTATTCACAGGCAACAGCCACATCTATCATCAGAGTCTCTCTCCCATCTTCATCTACAACGGTAGCCACCTTAGTTAAACCTGCCTCCTCAACAGGAACAGCTGTCCTGAAGCACAGCTCCACCACAAGCACTGCCATAATCAAACCCACCACTACAGGAAGCACTATTATTAACCCCCCATCAGTGTTAGGGACTGGCTTTAAGCCCAGCTCCACAGGGCCTACTGTCATTAAAGCTACCTCGGCTCAGAAACCTCCAATAAGCACCACAACAGGGACCATAAGCCAAAGGATCATTAGTGGCGCCAGTGTTCCCGCTACATCTGTAGTGAAGGTAGGTATAGGTGTGCATTTCTCAGTATACAGGCTCTGATATGTCAAGTATTTAAGTACTAAACAGTGTTTTGTTTTTATTAATTCAGTCTGTTGGCAAGGCATCAGTTTCTTCATCAGTTACTCAAAGTATCCGCCCAGTTGGCAGTGGCCCACGAAATATCTCCCCGAATATTCCCATCAAAGCCAGCAGCAACAGTAGTAAAATCTCCACCCCGGTCACTGTCACAGCCGTGAGTCATTTCTCCATCCTGCTTCTTCACATTATGTGCATGTTGACATATTTCAAGTGAGTCCAATAATCTAAAAGTGTTAAGACTGTCTTATGGCATCACATAGTTACTAATCTAAACCCAGAACTATCTGTCCCCTGGCTGAGTACATGTGTCTCTTCCCTACTACATCTGGAGATTGGGGGTGGTGAGAGAATTTCCTGTCATTCATAGTATTTACAGTAAACTTTATCAAATATAGAAATAATAGTGGGCATGAATGCTCTCTGACAGTATTACTTACGATTTCTGTGCTATACAGTCTGGTAGAATGTCGATTCGTTTTTACCAATCATTGATCGGCACTGTAATTAGCTCCACCAATATCTTCCTATTTGGTACTCTTGATACCCTGGCAAGAAAAGTAATCATATGCAATACAAATCAGTTACTGTACCTTTTCTTAATTGGCAAAATGGAACCTTTCTAGTTTTTAAGCTATAAAAGGCATTTTAATGAAACTATTGTTTTTCCAACAAAACACTTAATTCTTCACTATTATATATTAGATATTTTACTAAAAGCAGTGTCTGTGAGGAAATACATCGGAGTCAGTGTCAGATGTTCATCATTAAATGAGGTGCTATTATGTTAGCATTCATCTCATAATGTGAATTAAAGTGCATGCTATCAAGAAACAGTGCTAACAAAGCAAATAAAAAAGAAATTTAACATGTAATAGAACATGTACACTATATGGCCAAAAGTATGTGGACACCTGACCTTCACAAACATCCCATTCCAGATTTAGTCTTTGTTTCTTTTAACAATATCCTCCACTCATCTGGAAATGTTTTCCACTAGATTTTGGAGCGTGGCTGTGGGGATTTGTGTTCATTCAGCTACAAGAGCATTAGTGAGGTCAGGCCCTGATTTGGTGAGGTCTGAGGTGCAGTTGGTGTTGCAGTTCATACCACAGGTGTTCAGTGGGGTTGAGGTCAGGGCTCTGTGCAGGACACTCACGTTGTCCTACTCCAAACTTGGTAAACTATGTCTTCATGGAGCTCGCATTGTGCGCAAGGACAATGTCATGTAGGAACAGGTTTGGGCCTCATTGTTCCAGTGAAGAAAAAACAGCATACAAAGACATTCTATAGAAACTGTCTGCTTCAAGATTTATGGCAACAGTTAAGGGAAGAACCACCTATGCATATGATGTTCAGGTGTCTACAAACATTTGGCCACATAGTGTATAATCGGTTCAGAATTGATTGGGTTTTTTCTTTCTATTGTTTTTGGGTTTTTTTATCTTGCCTTTTTTCTACAGTATCAAATAATAAAATAAAAAAAAGAAAATTTATGTTTGTAATCTTGATTAATTGCGTTAATGACTGTTTACTTGGTAAATAAAAAAAGATTACCGTAGAATCCCCATCTTAATTTGTTCATAGCTTCATTCTTTAGTGAAAATAATGTGATTTGTTTTCTTGACAGGAGACATTGGAGAATGTAAAGAAATGTAAAAACTTCCTGATCACTCTAATGAAGCTGGCGTCAAGTGGGACCCGCTCACCTGACATGGCACAGAATGTTCGAGCTCTGGTCAAAGACCTGCTGGTGTAATATCATATCCTTTTGATTTGGAAGTTCTACTACTACTACTATATCAGTATGCACCAGGTTTAAGGCGTTCTGATTTTTCTCATCAGGATGGACGACTGGAAGCTGAGCAGTTCACTGAAAAACTTTACATGGAGCTGAAATCATTGCCGCAACCGTACCTAGTGCCGTTTCTTAAAGTAAGATCTGATCTTTGAGAGTTTGATATCAAAAGAGTAGGTAGAATAGAGAATTTTGTCTGAGGGTTTCTAATCTTTTTCAGAGAAGTCTTCCTGCTGTGCGTCAACTCACCCCAAACTCCCAGCTCTTCATCCAGCAGTGTGAGCAGCCCAAAGCCTCGTCTTCATCCATAATCAGCAGCAGCACCCAGAAACTCCGCCTTTCTTCCTCTACCAGCATCTCTCAGCCTCTTCGAGGCAGTGTGTCAGTCAGACCCCCTCAAATGGTAAGCTCATTTGGCACAGAATGTTCAGATGTAAGATAGCATAATTATGTAACATAACATCTCACAGCAACCCTAGCCTATCATGGGCATCTGTGAGCACATGCTTCTGTGAGCACATGTGTACAGAAGGAGATGGATAGCATTGTCCTCTGAGCGTGTTATGCTGCCTCCTGGTGTTGCATGAGCAGCTGTTCGGAGGAAGCACAAGCACATGACAGCCTCACCCTCTCTATTTGGACATGTCCAAATTAAGTTATAATGAAAATAAAGACAATTTGGGGAAAAGTCCAAAAAAAAATTTTTTAAAGAATGCTGCAAATGAAAAACCTCCTGTGGCAGTTCTGCAGATGAAACAAATTAATGGAGAATAGCCAGACTGGTTGGATTTGACAGAAAGGCTACATTAACTCAGATAACCACTCTGTAGAATTGAAGTGAAAAGCATCTCATGATGCACAACACCTCAAACCTTAAGGTGGATGAGCTACTACAGCAGAAGTTCCACTTCTGTCAGCCAAGAACAGAAAGCTGAGGCTGCAGTGGACACAGGCTCACCATAACTGGACGGTTAAAGACTGGAAAAATGTAGTCTGGTCTGATGAATCTTGATTTCTGCTGAAGCACAAATGGTAAGGTCAGAACAGGTAACAGTCATCAGTCTAGGCTGGTGGAGGTGGTGTTATGGTGTGGGGCATGTTTTCGTATCACATGTTTTCGTGGCATCCCATCATGGCCATAATGTACCCATCTTCTAATGGTAACTTCCAGCATGATGATGTACCATGACACAGAGCAAAAGTCATCTCAGATTGGTTTCAATGAACAGTTAGTGTTCATTGAACACAACAATGAACGGTTTAGTGTTCTTCAGTGGCCTTTTCCAGACATCTACTGTGAAAGCACTGTAGATACAGCTGAACTGAGGAAATAAATGATCCATTTACATTTACAGCATTTGGCAGATGCCCTTAACCAGAGCGACTTACATAAGGGTGCTTTTCCATTTTTAGCTTTGAAGACAAGCACCAGTGTTTTGAATCTGATGAGGGCAGCTACGGTAAGCCAGTGAAGGGAGCATAGCAATGGGGTGGTGTGGGAGAACTTGGGAAGGTTGAAAACGAGTCTGGCAGCTGTATTCTGGATCAGTTGCAGGGGTCGAATGGCAGTCGGAGACAGACCTGCTAGGAGTACGTTACAGTAGTCTAGTCTTGAGATGTCAAGTCACTGAACAAGTATCTGAGTGGCCTGTGTGGAAAGAAATGGACATATCCTTCTGATGTTGAAGAGGAGAAATCGGCATGAGCGAGAATGATTATTGATATGATAATGATATGAGCGGAAAAAGATAGGTGATTGTCTATAGTTACCCCAAGGTTTCCTGCCGTGACCGAAGGAGAGATCAAAGCTTTGTACAGGGAGATCACAAGATCCTGATGTGGGGATGAATCAGCTGGCATGAATAGCAGTTCAGTTTTGCTGGGGTTGAATTTCAACTGATGAGCTGCCATCCATGATGAAATATCTGCCAGACACGCAGAGATCCGGGCAGAAACATTAGTGTCTAAGGGAGGAAAATTAATATAAATATAAAATAAAATATTATCTCACCAAGAGAAGTAGTGTAGATAGAAAACAGAAGAGGACCAAGTGCCGAGCCCTGACACCTGTGGAGAGCCTGCGTGGAGTGGATGTGGATCCCTTCTATGTCACCTGATATGACCGGCCTTCCAGGTAGGACGCGAGCCATTGCCATGCTGAGCCACAAATACCAAGACTCCTTAGAATGGACAATAGTGTCTTCTGGTTGACTGTGTCAAATGCTGCTGAAAGGTCGAGGAGGATGAGGACTAATGACAGTTTGGCCGATCTGGCAGCATGTATCTTCTCAGTGACAGCCAAAAGGGCAGTCTCTGTGGAATGTGCCACTTGGAAACCAGACTGATTAGGATCTTGTAGGTTGTTCTCCGAACGATAGAGAGACAGATGATTGTATAGGCTGGGCATTCAAGGATTTTAGAAGAAAGGAGAGAAGTGATACTGGTCGGTAGTTGCTAATGTCCGAGGGATCCTGAGTGGGTTCCTTTACGATAAGAATATCCCTGGCTCTTTTGAATGCTGAAGGTACATTACCAGATGTTATGGAGCTATTTTTGATGGTGGTGGTGATGAAGGGGATAAGGTCTTGAGAGATGGTCTGGAGCATGATGGAAGGAATAGGATCCAGTGGGCAGGTGGCATGAGATGAATTGTAGGATCTCATCTGTAGCAAGATTGGAAACCTGTGATATACTGGTTGTTATAATGAGGTGTAGATATAGTATGATCTGTTGCCAACTATTATACCAACTATGTTACCAACAACTATACCCTGTATGATTTTCCTCTGTCCAAGTTTTTTTAATTCAGTTACGTTTTGAAATTGTCAAAGTGAGCCCCTTTGCTGAGTTGTGACTCATCTTTTATGACATTTTGTCCAATTTATCTTCATTCTCTGGTTTTGTTCCTGCCACCCACACTTCAGTATAATTCACTTAAAGCCACCAGTATGCCATCAGCCCCTGTTATCGCATGCTTGATGCAGTCATTTTCAAATGTCATTTGTCATCTTTTAATCTAATTTTTTGGATTTTATTGTTTATTGCATTTGTTTGTATTGAAGAATATGTCAAGGAATGTTGCCCCTCATTTTTCTTACACCATGGATCCACACACACAGACAACCTTTTGAGTGTTTACAAATAAAGCTGACACTTTTATATATAGCATTTCTTTCTTTGTTTTCCCTCATTGTCAGCGAGATAATGTTTTCAGTTGTCTAATTCTGCCTGTATGTACCAGCTATGCAGCATTTGAGTTGAAGTTTTATATTTGAGCAGGTGATCCAGCAAACCAAAGGAGTGATTGTGCAGCAACGTGTGACCTCCTCACCCCGTGTTGGGTTGCCAGTGCAGAACCACACACAGTCCAAGCAGCCAGTCATTCAGACCAACAAACAGGCAGCAGGTGATGACGGTTCTCCTTCTCTCTTTATTCTCCTCAATGAAATGTGCCATGTTACAAAAATAACTGGACAAAGTGTGGAATTTAAATACACTCATTGCCAGATAAGAAAATGTACATGAATCAATTTTTTAAGTGTGGATGTTAAGTAATGTGGAAATTAGAATAAGGCAATCAAGTCTTTGCACCAACACAGCCTCCATAAAGCACATCATATTTCATGTTCAAAAGAAAGGTCTGCATTTATTATTTTTTTTTACACAAGGAAAGGAGAGGGAGGAGTGGTCAGAGTGGTTATTCTAGTATGTCTAGACATTTTATTACGTCTATTGTCACCAAGTCATCCCTCTTGTGACTAAACTTTAGTGAACTGTTTCAATTTTGAGTGAATGTGTGTGGAATTTTGTTATTCAGTTCATCAAACTTAATGAGAGAATATTTTTTATTGAGCAGTCCTTGATCAGATCAGGTAAATCCATGGTAATGTCATTGTCACAAGTCTAGCCACAGTTACACTGAGACAAAATAGTGAAACTATGGCAGTATAATTGTTGGGTATATAATAATGTATTTACTCTGAAACATCATAGAACGTCATAAAGTCATAAAGAGCATAAAGTACTGTAGTACTTTGAATTAGTGAATTTTTGTAATGACTATTTTATTATTCTGTAATGACTGCTTTATTAATTGTTTTGACCTTTCTAGTGCCTTTTTTTTTCTCTTTTTTTTTTTTTTTTTTTTTTTTTTTTTTTTAAAGGAGCTTTTAGGAGGCAGTATTCTCTCCAGGCATCTAAAACCCCCTCTGAACCAACTCAAGCAGCACAAACATACAATTTCAAGGACAGCACCTCAGGCTTATTCCGGTAATGATTACTGTTCTCTGCTCCACTGTGGGTTTTATATTTTGGTTTTGAGGAGTAGGAAAATGACCTATCTGTGGCTGTTTATAAATGCAGTGCACTTGGGCTTAGTTATGATTACTGACTGTAGCCTATCTGATGCAGATATAGCCCCTTAGCCATACAATATTGAAAAGGGACCACCATAATACCATCGCTGACCACATATTGCTTGGGTGGTGGCTCACTGGTACAAGTGTATCAGGTTACTGTTGGGTTAAGAACAGTTGTTCAACCAAAACGTCAGCCAACATTGAGTGTTCAGAAACTACGCACTGACTGAGGGTGGAGGACAAAAATGGTGCATGTTAAATAATGAGATTTCTTTTCAAGGTGGACCAACAAGGTATCAACATTCTGTCATGCCCCTGACCCATCAATGCTATTGCTGAACTGACCAACTAATCCAATATCCAAATAATGCCTTGACAGTGATGGGCCTATGGTGGTCCCTTTCCATTGCCAGACAGGGTAGATGGGGATAAGGTTAACAGGTTGCAGTCAATAATTTTATACTTAATTTTACGTGAACCTATAAAATTACCAATAAGTATAGAAACAGAAATGTGTTTAGTGACACTCATTGTGTGTGTTCATCAATGTGCTTTTGTCAATTAGTGATGACGATGACATAAATGACGTGGCCTCCATGGCGGGTGTTAATGTGAATGAGGAGAACGCTCGCATTTTGGCGTCCAGTTCAGAGCTGGTGGGCAGAGTAGTGCGGTCATGCAGGGACGAGCCCTTCCTGCAGACCACAGCACTGCAACAGAGAGTGCTTCACATTGGTAATGGCGTCTTCACATCTACTCAGTGAGAAAAATGTCCTAGGTGGGGTAGCACCACGTACGTTTTGCCTTATAACGTTAAAATCAATAAGGTATCCTTGTTTCTCACCTCTCTCCGTCTGCTGTCAGCTTTCATTCTTTGTCTCCTGACTCTTTTGGCACATGTTGAGCCCTGGTAGTGAGAGACAGAAGGGAGAGGCTTGTTCTTTGATCAACAGTATCTCTGACAAGACTGTTCCGCTTAATCAGTATGCTAATGAATGTTGAGTAGCGCAAAATTGCCAGATTGGCAGGAATCCCCTCCACAGTGCTGAGCAAAATAACAAGGGAGAGAAAGTGAGAGCACAGGAGGTAGGGGAAGATGGAGTTAGCCTGAAGGAGGAGGAGATGGAACAAGCGAGTGTGGAAATAAGAGACAGGCTTGGCCTTGCAGGAACTACGTCTGCAGCAGCAGAAAAGGCAAAATGAGAGTGTTTGCAGATGTCCGTATGTAAGATTAAAGATATATAATCTGTTTGATGATAATTTATAGTGTCCTAAGAATTATTTCATACCATCATTTTGTTCTACATGCAAGCAGTCTGCAATTTTAGCTTTAAGTTAGCTGAAGCTAGTTGTTTTAAAACCTAAAATCCGAACAAATAACCTGTCCCTCAAGTCTTTCCTCCAAATAAACACCCCCAAAGTGCACACACACTAGGATAATCTGCTTAAAAGTAGGAGTTTTCTGAACTGACAAATTAGATGATTGATAGAGGATTCGAGACTTTTCGAGACCAGGTATTTTTAGGCAGGTGTTGGAACGCATATTACAAAACTGTCTAAGCACATACACTACCAGTCAAAAGTTTGGACACCTTCTAATTCAATTTTTTATCTTATTTTAATTACTTTAAAAGAGACTAGATAATGATGGACTGTTTCTCTTTACTTAGTTGAGTATACTAAATTCCTTGCTGGAATTTCTTTCCTTCTTAATGCATTTGAGAGCAACAGTAAATAGTAAATGATAAAAATACAGTAAACGGCCCTAT
>JAQQZR010000020.1:4116650-4139639 GCA_030068235.1 Notoglanidium macrostoma
AAAGACATGCAGATTAGGTCAACTGGCTACTCTAAATTGCCCATAGGTGTGAATGCGAGCATGTGTGGTTGTTTGTCGGTGTTGGCCCTGTGGTGGACTGGCGACCTGCCCATGGTGTACCCTGCCTCTCGCCCGGAGATGCTGGGATCGGCTCCAGCTTCCCCGCGACCCAGACAGATAAAACGGTATAGATAATGGATATTGTTTTTCCCCCAACTTCAATAATAAGGGTGCAAATTTATGTGCAGATTTGACAATCACAATTATGTATATTTCAGTTCTAGGTTGTAACATTACAAAATGTAAAAGAGTTCAAGGGGTTAAATATTTATGCAACGCACTGCACAAGTAATGCAAAACGGCGATTTGAAGAGTCTCTGTTGGTTTGAGTCAAAAATGGAATTAATAGGTACTGAATGCTGATGAAGCTTAAATGCACGTTAGGATGACTGGCGGAACATTCAGACCAGTGACACGCGCTCCCAGTTAAAGTTTCTGGAGCAGCTGGAGAAAATGGAGAAACAAAGGAGAGAAGAGGAGGAGAGGGAAACCCTGCTGCGCTTCGCTAAGGTGAATGTGTGCGTATAAATGTAGACGGAGAGCGCGTGAAAGTGAGCAGGCCAGCCATTTTGTGTGTCTTGTTTTATTTTCCCTTCAGAGTCGCTTGAGCAGCGAGGACCCCGAGCAGCTTCGGCTCAAACAGAGAGCGAAAGAGGTTGGTTTGTTTCTCTGCGTGTATATGAACGTGTGTGTGTGCACATTTTTCTCTTGTGTTCTGTTGGCGCTATCGGGGATCCTTAGGACACACATCCCAGAAATACTAGTCTAGACTAGTGTTTTTTCTGATTGGAAGCTAATTTTAATTCGAGTTTAATTGGAGCAGAAACTGAAGCTTGAGGCTGTGTATGAAGCAAAAAGAAGTGTGTGTGTGTGTGTGTGTGTGAGAGAGAGAGAGAGAGAGAGAGAGAGAGAGAGAGAGAGAGAGAGGGGGGTTATGAAATTGTTAGACAACGTGAAAGAATTTATATATATTTTTTTTTTATAAACCTTAATAGTTTACGTTCCTGCTAATATTGTGTATGTTTTGTTAGTATTAACACTTTTTTTTATTATTGTTTTTTGCAATCTTTCATAAAAATGCAATGTCTTACTGTCACTAGGTATTGTCTATTTTTATAAAACTGACTGATGCTAGTGTTACCCATAGTAACAAGTGCTGATTTGACATTAAAATATAGATTTCCCTTCTTTCTGAAATAAACATTAAATAATACATTTTTGTAAAGAAAAAAAAATAGATTGACACTGGCTTTTTTGCATTTTTTTATATTATAGCACTCAATTTGCAAACACATATATGAAACTGTAAACTAATTTAAAGTGTTTTAAAATTAAATTCATGTCCAAATTGTATAAAATCTGGCCTTGTAAATCTGCTTGAAAAGGACTTTTGATAAAAGTGAGAAACATGGGCAGACGGTATGCTAGACTACTACTGAAGAGTTACGTGCCAGTAGAGAATTGATCCCAACCAGAGACCTTAATCAGATCCAGAACATTTATGTGTCTGTCATCAGTCTGCACTATTTTTAGCTCCACTCGTATGGCCTTGCACTTGCATAAGACAGGTAACCAAATTCAGCATGAGTACCTGCATACAGCACAGCAGAGGATTATGGATGTTTTGCTGAGCCTGTAACTGGTATAATTGGTTCTGCTCTCTAAGTGGGAAAGCACTATTATATGCTATATGGCCACAAGTATGTGGACATCTGATCATGGAACATCCCATGCCAATACCATGAGCATTCATATGGAGTAGGTCCCCGCCCCCTTTGCTGTTGTAATAACATCCACCCTTCTGGGAAGGCTTTCAATTAGATTTTGCAGCATGACTGTGGGGATTTGCCCATTCAGCCATAATAACACAAGAGGTTGGATGCTGATGTGCAGGAAGTGCATAGTTTGCATTCCAATTCAACCCAATAATCAGTTCAGTGGTGTTGAGGCCAGGGCTCTGTACAGGCCACTTGAGTTCTTCCATTGGTAAACCATGTCTTCACTGGCATTGCTTTGTGCACAGGAGTATTATCATGTTGAAGAGAAATCTTAATGCTACAGCATGCAATGACATTCTAGACAATTGTGTTTCCAACTTTGTGGCAACACTTTGGGGAAGGCCCATGTATGGTTGTGATGGTCAGGTATCCACAAACACTTGGCACGTAATTATTGCAATACTAGCCAATGTAAAGTGATGAGACTGAAGAAAAGAAGGA
The DNA here is from genome assembly GCA_030068235.1 of Notoglanidium macrostoma. NCBI lineage: Eukaryota > Metazoa > Chordata > Actinopteri > Siluriformes > Auchenoglanididae > Notoglanidium > Notoglanidium macrostoma. Next base: position 4,118,930 of record JAQQZR010000020.1, read on the forward strand.
ACGGGTTACACTTCGGTTTTATGGATGGGTCAGAGGTGGACCTGTATGTGATTTAGGATTTGAACTACTGATCAGAAGATCGTGAGTTTAAATCCAAAGCACCATCAAGCTGCTACTGTTGGCTTCTTAAACAAGACCCTAACCACTTAACTGTAGCCTGGTTCAGTTGGATGTTGCTTTGGATTGGAGCATTGGCCAAATGTGTAATGATAAATTAAACAAGAAGAGATTTGGGATGGGGGGGGTACCAAAAGTGTACCATACTATTTGTGAAAGAAGGTGGATGTAGTGTCATGCCTGGCTGCCAATGGAACTGGCTCATGTCAACACAAGGCCATTATTATAACGAGTTCACCTCTCTTGCTCAGATGCAGCAGCTGGAGCTAGCGCAGATAGAGCACAGAGATGCTAACCTGGCAGCACTGGCGGCTCTGGGGCCTCGTAAGAGGAAACCACTGGAGACTAATCAGGTATTGACCTCTACACCTCTGTGTGTCTGTGGGAGAATGTGACCGTGTAAGTGATAACCAGTAAGTGATGTATGTTTTTGCTGAGGGAAGGATTTGGAGTCTTGTAAACACTCATGTGAAATTGTACATATGAGCTGATATTCATTTTCATTTGGTCTGTGTTTGTTTCATGGGGGTTTGGGGTGTCTTTCTAGTACAAGGTAAAATCCACAAAGGTCCACTTAAAGATTTATGCTCAGCGTTAAATACAGATACGGATGGCGCCTTCTGTCTGTACTCTGTTATTTATGTCCATATCTGTGCACGTTTTCTGAAAGTTTACAGATAGACACAATGGAGCAGTACCACCAGAAACCATAGGGCAGTGTAGCCAACAGTTCAAGCAAGAGTTGTTGAAGAAATTTAACAAATGTCAGAACTTTTTCTTAGGAGAGCTTATGCGATTTGGTAAGAAATTTAAACATCGAAATGATGTCCAAACACTGCCTCCACTTTTGCTTCTTCCTTAACAGGCACATTGTGACCATCATGGTACCATTTTTGTTGTTTAAGAAACTTTTGACTCTGAACTGCCCTCTAGTGGCTATATTGCTTAACATCCATGCCACCGCAAAAGACGCATGGATGTATGTGTACAGTGGCGGTTACGTCGTTTGAAATGAACGTATACATTTTTTCATATGGAAAGGAAGCATAAATACAGTAAGGCTTTAGGTATGATTAAAGGAAGTGTGTGTTTTGCATTGCAGATCATTCCTTTGAAGCACATGTACTGCAATAACCAACACACTTGATATTACAATGTGTGGTTATTAGTAAAAGGAATAATTTAAGCAGTGATAAATTAATCATTGACAAGTCATGAACCTTGTGAAACTATGAAACCTTCTTTTCCAAAAAAGATTATAATTGTAGTAAATTATGCATTTCTTTGGTTGAGTTTGAGGAAGTTCACTTTCTCTGTTTCTTTCCTCAGGTTCTGGGTTTACATGCACAGAGAACTGCTCAAAAGGTCCCAACACGTGTGACTTTCAGAGATCTGATCTTCTGTATGGAACAGGACCATGCACTTAGACACTCCCTTACACTCTACAATGCTTTCTTACGGTAGAAATCCTCCAGTTTAGTACAGAAGACTAGTTCTTACGTCTTCCTTTAAGGACTGTCATTTCTGCATTTCTTTAGATTTAGATCATATTTGTGTTGTTCACTTCAAAATCCTTATTTTGACCTTTGCAGTTATTGATTGCAATATTTTGGCACTTGTTCATATTATTAAAACACTTTGCAGCATTGCACTTGTTTGTGTCGAAAAAGATGGTCAGGATTGGCCTTGTTTGAGGTACGTGAGTTAATTTATTAAAGCAACTTCATTAGTTTCCCAAAATAATATTGTGGTTTCCTGCTTATACAACTGTACTAATGTTATTTTAATTAAATGACATTTTTTATTGTAAAGTAATTTAGTAAATAAATGAGGAGTTGGAGATGGAGTTTTGGAACATGCTCAAAGGCATCGCCTACAGCACCAAGCCTGTGCAGAACAGGATACTGCCTCAGGAGCTGGGATCAACCAATCCGTGTAGGGCACTGCTGCAGGCAAAGTCGCTGACCAATCAGGTTATGATGCAGCCTCAGGGGTTAGGGACAACCAATCAGAACCAATGTCGCATCAGACCCTAGAGCTAACCAACAGGAACTACACATAGCCATAGGGCTAAGAGGAGAGCAACCAGGGTAACGTCACTGGAGAAAAACACCCGAGAGGAGAAACCTAATGACGCGGCCTAAAACTTTAGTGAACAATATTCAAAGTCATGAGCACAATTCCATTCAAATTCCTATTTGTTACTGATAAGACCAGGAGCTCATTAAAACACAGATATAAATAGAATAATGGAAGCTTATATTATTACAAGGACAGAAAAAGCATTTGATACAAGAGCCATGTCTGACCTTGGCTGCAGGAGCGTAAAGCTTTCCAGAGACCCAGGAGTCTGATTATTCTATTACATCTTAATAAGCAGGACGGTCACACTGGGAGCTATGTACAGTACGCCTGGAGCACTTCCATCTACAGTGCGTGTGTGTGTGTGTGTGTGTGTGTCTCAGGGAGTTGCATTCACACACAGCTGAGCGCATGCCCTACAGTAACCCTCACACACGTCACACACACATTCCCAACCTCTAATGACCACTCATTTTAATTACTCAGCCTGCATGCTGGATGTCTTCATCCCTCAATTACACAAGCTCTATTCAACGCATGTCATGTCTTTTTATTCCACAGGCTACTGCTTGAAAGAAACTATAACAACTCTAATGTTGCTAAATATGAAATCTTGAAAGACATTGTGCTGAAATCAGAGACATAGGCCCACAATTTGATAGAGAAAGAAAAACGGACAGAAAAAGAGCGAGCTGGAGCATTTTTTGTGAGCTGAACTTTTTAACTATTTCTATGACAAAAAAATCGCAACTACTTCCCGTAGGATCGCATACACAACCACTGAGAATGACTGGCAGGTGAGGAGGGACACATGCAGTACGTCATTGAAATTATTTTCAGAAAATCACAATTTGTAACCAGTTCTTTACTAGTGCTGAAACTGTTTTTGCTGTTTTGCTAGAAATCATCAGAATAAGAGTTCCTTTCCTGGCAGCAGAGACTCCCGAGTATTTCACCCTGACCTTTCCATAAACACCCGGCAAATTTTCAAAGGGTGTAAAAATTGTTTTGGATTGGCACTTTTAACTTCTTTAATTATTGATTACGTCTTCAGACCGGCTCGAGAGTTCCTTGTCGTCTATGTGTCGGTTTCCAGCACAAGATCAAAGGCAAGAGGAAAGAGAATACTTTAGGTTTCCAGCCCACTCACGAGACATTAAATGTGGGAAGCCAAAAGCAGTTTCTCTCCTATTAATATTAATGCCAGTGTTCATGAATACTAAGACAGTAACTGTAAACATTATCTGCTATACATGTTCCTGTAACAAGCAAGACAAGTAGTGCATGTGTGATGTCGGTCATATAATCCACTGATCCGATCAGAGAATACAAACCACAATACTTTATTTGAGTGAGTTAGTGAGAGCACATCCTTACAAAATCTTCAACTGTAATGTAATATGGAGCCCACAGCACAGCATCTAACCAGTAGAACAGATAAAATAATAGACAGGAAATGCTTTTTATAAATGGCCATAGAAGGCAACTTTAGGTGCGAATATTGTATCTAATTAAGATGTAGCTTCAACTCTGAAATGTTTCAACACAAAAAGCGTCTTATTAAAGACATTTTTAAAAGGCATGTCAATCAACAGTGCTGTAATGTTCATTATTAATGTAATACTCCCAGTGAGGTTTTGAGAAATATCGATGTGCATGTAACCAGCAGTGGACGAGAAATGAGGCCAAGCAAACTGTGGACCAAGTGCTTCTGCCAATATATATAAAAAAAAAATTTATTGAAGTATTGAAGTTAGCATGAGTGTGTTTATGACCTATGAAGACTTCTTCTGCTTCTTCTTCTCAGCTTCCTCCTCTTTCTCCTTCTCGATTTCGGCAACCAGCGTCTCGATCTCTTTGGACTCTAGGATCTGTTGAATGTGGAGAACAGAACAATGTCGACTGAGAATGTGTTGTAAAAGTGAATAACCTGCCAAGTAACAACTCTACAACCACTACCAACTACCCAGGAGTGCTTACTTGGAAGAAAAACCTGTCTGCCTCATTGCCAGTTTTCGGTTGTGTTCCTTAGATGTTTTTTGTAAGGGGATTGAGGCGAATGATGACAATTCAAACCCTGCTGCTACAGCTATGTCTCACACGTTTGCTGAAGTAGTGCAAGTAAAAGATCCCAATGCTGCGCAGTTCCACGCTTTGCTTGCCTGAAAACACTAACAAGTCCTAATGTATGGAGTTCTAAGTAGGGCTGCAACAATAACCGCATCACCGCCGTACTGCAGTACAGGAGGTGGGTAATGTGGTGTTGAGCCCGTCACCACAATCAAGGTCGTCATAGCTTAGCCCGTTATACAAGAGTGCTGCCATCCTCGTACAGTTTTTGGCTTAGTCTTTGGACATGTCTACATGTATCCAGTTATCAAAAACTCACTTTGCCTATCAATTTTGAAAAGGATCTATAAAAGGGTCTATAGTACACGTTTCCCCCACACGTGAATACTAAAACGATTCTAAACTGCCCAGACCTCTGCACTGAGCATACACAAAACATTTAGCAAGCACATCACAGCTGGCGTCACAGCGCAGTGCATTATGGGACAGAATCGCCATATTGTGTGGCCATAAACCAAAACAAATCAACAGACTTGTCACAATATCCTTGTACTCTATAAGTAGGCTTAAAATTAGTTTGAAAGAAAAGGGATTATACAGAGAGAAACTCCGACCCGAAGAAAAGAAACACTACATTGGAAAAATAAACATTATCGGAAGTGTGGATCTTTATGAAATACTGAAAGAGGAAAAGAGGGTTTGTGACCCTGACGCCTTTCACAAGTCTCACAGTGCTGCAGCATTTACTGTGTGGCTTCTACCGTGGACTAAAAATAGTCATTGTGCTGTCTGCTTCTCCGGGGGGGGGGTTGGTAGACTGGACTTGCTAAAAGTTTAAGCGTGCCGTGTCAGATGTTACTGCCATGCTGTAAAAGAGCATTTAGTACTTATTATTTACTACCTGCCTTCGCAACCGATATACAGTATGGTGCAGTATAACATAACAAAACAAAAGAATAAATGATTATTATTCAAGCACCAGCATTGCCACTGCTGGACCCTTGAGCAAGGCCCTGAACCCTCTCTGCTCCACTACATCATGCCTGACCCTGTGCTGTGACCCTGACTTCCTGGGATATGTGGAGAAAAGAATTTCACTGTGCTGTACTGTACCCGTGACAAATAAAAGCTTTCTTCTTCTCAACAATAAAAGTCTGCCAGTGTTTCAGCTATGAGACGTGCTGTCCTCCATTGCCCAAGATGAAATCCGAGTCCATCTTTATTTTCTCTGTGTTTTACTGCAAGGTGAAATCTGCCCATAGGTGTGAATGCGAGCGTGTGTGGTTGTTTGTCTGTGTTGGCCCTGTGGTGGACTGGCGACCTGCCCAGGGTGTACCCCGCCTCTTGCCCGGAGACCCCAGATGGATAAAGCGGTATAGATAATGGATGGATGGATGGATAGTTGTGACCAACAGCCAGACTTTAGTTGTTTACATGAACATATATTCGTTAGGACTATAATTTCCACAAACCTTTTGCCAAATCACTAAAATGTAAATCTGAGCATACATAAATTTAACCAAGTGGTGAAAGCTATCCCTGGAAAGCAAATAAATAATTAAATAAACTAACTAACTAACTTGAATAATAATATATTACCCTGAGAGGCTGGTTTCTCCTGATCACAGCCAGCTCAATATTCTTTCCACCAGATTGGACAACCTGTATAACATCAAATAAAAATAAACACGATGAACAAATTTGGTAATGTCTGGAAAAAACAAGGCTGTGTTTAGCATCTGAATATTACCTCCAGTAAGGCTTTGATAGCCAGTTTGATGGCGTCATTGTCGCTAGCAATGGCTTCGTCAGTGTAGTTCTTCTCGAGAAACTCGCGCACAGTTTTGGCACTGCGTCCAATCGCGTTGGCCTAGTGACAGGATTCAACAATTGCATATATCATAAGTGTTATCAATATGAAAGTGTAATGCAGGTATACAGGTTGTGTTAATGGTAGCATGGCTGGCTCAAGCCTTGTATAGATTTAAATGAGTTTTGAACTGGGTCCTCTTTACTAGGACGGTGATTTACAAGTGCGGTTAAAATCGTGGCTGTAAAAAATAAAACAATACTGCATATGTCTGTTTTGCATCAATTTTAGCAACCTGATGAAATGGAATGAGCTCCAAGTTTCTAGGGTAATTAACTGCACGCAGTAGGATGATGCTAGAGTAACAGGAATAGCAACAGCTTCTAATTATTTAAAATAAGTCCGTATGAATTTGCAGATGCAACAAGTACAAATGTTTGCAGGCCAACTGATAAAAATGAAATGTGGGTGTCTCATGTAACTTCAGTTCTTGTTGCCAAAAAGCTCTAATTTCATCTCACCTGACCTTGCAGTAGCTCCCACAGAAATCTAGGTTTCCAACGCTTGGTTCAGTGTAAGAAAGAGCACATCATCCTACTAGTTTCCTGACACACGTAGTGTCAAAAATGCTCCAACTGCAAACTCTGGATCCCTAACTGAGCCTCCTCAGTGTGTCTCTTTCAGGAAGGTTCATTTGACATGTAATTATTGTCCTAAGCATGGATATGAGCATTTTTAAGTGTGTAACTGTTTTTTTGTTTGTTTGTCAACAAGGTCAACACACTTGTGTCTATGTGAATACTCTTGATCATGTTGATGAAGGACTTATGGAATTTGGTTTCTAGATCACTTCACATTTTCACCCCCGGATGGCAATGAGCACGAGTTCCTAAACAATCTGGTGAAATTCAAAAATGAAAACAGAAATAGGAATGTGTTTCGGGTCGATTTTTGTGCATACACTTCTTTATTGGTGCCAATAATTGACGAATGTACCTTTATTTTCTTAGAATAAACTCATTTCAATTAAAAGCTTAGATATAGCATGTTTGAGCACACCTACTCATTCATGGGTTTTGCTTTATTCTGACTATTTTCTATATTGTACAACAATAATAAAAAACAAAACATCAGAACTGTGAAAGAACACATGTTGTGTTTGGAGTTATGTAATATATAAAAAAAAAAAAAAGTCTTAAAAAGCAAAGTATGGTTGATATTTTAGATTCTTCAAAGTATCCAGTGTTTACCTTGATGACACCTCTGAACACTGTCAGCATTATCTTAACCAGCTTGACCTGAAACACTTTTCTATTAACAGCTGTGCCTTGTCAAATGTTCATCAGTGGAATTTCCTGCCTTCTTAATGTGTCCGAGATCATCAGCTGGATTGTGTTGCGGTACAATAAATAGCCCTATTCAACAACTGTAGTAATAAATGTTATGTCAAGAACCGCTCAACTATGTAAAGAGAAACGACAATCCATCAGTACTTTAAGTGTGAAAAAGAAGTGATTTGTAAGACGAATCTGACCACTTGTTAAGCGCTGGAACACTTGCACTGAACGAAATGAAGACCACGTAGAAAAATGATTATGCCATGTGGTGTCACCTATTTTCATTTGACTCACCCTCAAACGCCACACTGTAACACACCAGACCTGGCAGTATGTCCCTTATCAGTGACTCGCTTACCTTCCATGCATGGTACGTTCCTGAAGGGTCTGTCTGATATAGACGTGGAGTCCCGTCATAGTCAAAACCCACAATTAGGGCGGAAATGCCAAACGGCCGCCGTCCGTTGCTCTGGGTGTAACGCTAGTGGAAAAGAAAGAGACTACATTAATATGGCACAGCTCCATGAGGAAATAGTTTTGGATTTTGTCATATAAACCGCCAATTAATATTTGATAATTCAAATACTTGACACAGTACACAGATAATGATATGTAGTATGTGTGACGCACGAGGCAGAGTGACAGAACTGATGTGCTTATGTGTTGCTTGTCCAGAAAGCTACATTTTCACTTCTATAGATCATTTAATAAATATCTCTCTTTGCCCTGCTGTGGGACACCTAATGCCCTCGCATTAGATTTGTTAGTTAGTACGGTATCCAAGAAGTGGTACCTGTTTAAGCGTAGCAATGTAACGCGTGATGTACTCTACAGTAACAGGGTCCTCCACTGTTAGTCTGTGACTCTGGCACTCCACTCTTGCTCTGTTAATGACGATCCTTGCATCAGCCGTGAGACCTGCACAAGAGCAAACCATGCGCATCTGTTTCTCAGATATTACATTCCCCTTCAAGCTCAACATCATGCTGAAAAAAGAAAATGCTCGGCTTCTTTAGACCAAAGTAATAATGGAACCATATTACGCAATAACAGAACCTACAACAAACATGAGCTCGGATTACACACACTGGAGCGTGCTTACCTGCAAAAGCCATGCACACATGCTCATCGAGGGCACAGATCTTCCTAACCGTTCTCTCCTCCTGCAGCTTGGCTACAGACTTTTTTTCTACACCCAGGACGACGATGTCTTTGCCCCGGATTCCAACCTGCACGAGGAAACAAGACGACGTGCGAGACTAAAGACACGTAAATTCTTAGCATACAATCTCATACAAGTTCTTAAATCTCTTTCTCATATTTATATACACTACATAGCCAAAAGTACGTGGACACCCGTCTAGAACAGCCGTGTGTATCGATGAACATCCCATTCCAGATTTAGTCTCCTCTCTGTAGTCTTCTGTGAAGATTTTCCATTCGATTTTGGAGTGTGGCTGTGGGGATTTGTGATCATTCAGCTACAAGAGCATTAATGAGGTCAGGTACTGATGTGTGAGGAGGTCTGGGGTGCTGTTGGTGTTCCAGTTCATCCCAAATGTGTTCAGTGGAGTTGAGGTCAGGGCTCTGTGCAGGACACTCCAACGTTCTTTTACTCCAACTTTTGTGAACTCCAGCTCGTTTGTTAACAGAGGCATCGTCATGCTGGAACAGGTTCGGGCCTCTTGGTTCCAGTGAAGGGAAATTGTAATGCTACAGCTTACAGAAATATACTATGAAAGTGGGTGCTTCCAACTTTGTGGGAACAGTTTGGAGAAGAACCAGGTATGGATTTGATGGAGATTATACTGGAGATATATGGCCATTTGATTTTGGCCATATAGTCTATTTGCAAAACAGATATGTTAACACTAATAGACCTGCTATTAATTTTTACCTGTCGACCAGTAACATGCAGTATGAACGACCAGTACGTTTCATGTTGTGGAGACAACTGCAACAAGCGTTCTGAAGACTCTCTTATGAATGAAAACTTGCGTTACATTTGAAACACTTACATACATCCTGGAGATTTCCACACAATACTAAACAAACGTCCCATTGGAATCCGGTTATGTGGAGCATCTGCCATGTGAACGAGTTGTTACTATAGAAACAATAACCTAAGTGCATGTGCATTAATATAAACCTTGCAGATGGAACAACTGTCAGAGCTGCTGTTATAGAAAATGAATCAACTGCATCTGAACATTCAGCAGCACTGTGGTAAAAGAATCAGTACATGATTACAACGAGGGCTGTGTGATATCGGATCGTATCGTCCATGATATACCAGTACAATTCCTCGCCGTGATAGAATGTCATCCCGCGATATTAGCAATATAGTCGATGATGTGTTTACGTACACAATGCAGCATGGCCATCTCACCATCTCACATGTTGAATGAGAACAAGCATGACGAGGAAGAAGAATTAATGCCCCAAAAAGAAACTTCTTCAACAATATGGAAGTGGTTCGGACACAAAAGAACAAATTTGAATCAAGTATAGTTAAGCATAGTGTAAGTATGATGATGGCCAGGATTAAGTTTTACTTTTTGGGATCAATGTTTGTGTTTTGAAAGCTCTCAAGACTAAAAAAATCTCAAAAAATGTGATTTGTGGCCAAAAAGATAGTGTTGAATGGTACTATTTTCATATCGACATTTATATCGTTACCGCAAAAAACACCTCTAAATATCGTGATATAGGTTTAAACCTATATCGTCCATTCTTAAATATTACTTAGTTTTCTCTGCAGTGTTTCCTAAGTAGCAGGAAGAATCAGGGTTATAATGCTTTGTCGCCCTCTACAGGCGCTGTGTATATTACACAAGCTTCTACGAATTGTCTTATAACGAACAATTTATATTTAATATTAATATTTCCGAGGGCTATAGATACTGTAGGACTGTACACATGTTTGTGTAATTATATTATCGATATAAATATAATCATTTGTCCACTTTGTAACTTGGAGTTAAGCCTGTGAGTTTGTAAGCGAGAACATGCAAGTCACGATTAGCTCATTCAATGAGGCTAACGTTAGCCAAGTTAGCTCTGTCCCGAAATAGTCATAATCGTTAGTTTGAACATTTTACCACTTCTATTTGTATTAGACAGCGCTCCAAGATAAGTATTTTTAATATATGTGGAATAGTATCTCTTAAATTTAGGATATCTCAATGTCCAGCTAAAGAGGTTAAGCTTTTCTGCTAATAAATACAGCTCGTGCTCATCAAACACTTACAGCCGTAGAGCCCTTCTTCACAGCTTCTTGAGCATATTCCACTTGAAAAAGATGACCATCAGGAGAGAAAACTGTTATAGCTCGATCATATCTAGCTGCCATTTTTTGTAAACTAGATCAGAAACTGATAAAAGCTTTAGCTGAGCAGCATACACCAACTTCCACAGCAAGCGTTTTGGGATCCAACTCGCATGCGCGCCAAGGTTAAAGCGTTGCATTCTGGGAGTTCGAATACGGACGCGTCTACGGCGCCGCCATCTTGGAGAAGTCTCTCAAGATTAGCAACATTGTGTCAACAAGGCAATCTGTTACTGTAGGGTACACAACTGTGTATAAAGTGAAGTACAACTGTATTAAGGCAGCTTAAGTTAATAAACTGTAAACTAAGCATTGATACCCCAGAAGTAATGTTAATAAATGAATGCCTATATAAAAGATAACCTTTAGATAAAGTTTGTACATAAAAGTTTTTTTTTTAAATGTATTGTTTTATTCATTTTTAGCAGTAATGTTTTTATCCCCCTTTACTCCTCTGATGTCATTCGAGGCCCTCTAACTTCAGTTGCTTTTGGTGAGTTTTAGATTTTTAAAAAATATCAATAATATGAATTTTCATGCACTCATTTTCTAATCAATCCATCTACAACTCTGTACCATTAATGCATGTAAGGGTTCAGATTTTTTTTAAATCATTATTATTATATTATTTTTTGATTATTTTGCAATTTAATATTATTGCTGCATTTGTGTGCTGATTTAACTGTAATCTGAAGTAACAGGAACTGTTACATTTACAATAAAACTAATACCATTATTTAAAACACAATGTGTGCTGAGTTTATTTGCTTGTTTTCTATCACTATAATTTCTTCCCACTTGCTACCAAATCACCTATAATGTAAATAAGAGAAAGTAATTCACACAGACACACACAAAGCATTGTTCATTACCCACCTCCTGTGAAATAATTGCTGATAGGATTCAGGGTTGTTATCATATTTAAATCATAGGCACAATCATATCAGTCATTATCAGTGTCTTGTCATTCAGGTAGTGGATCAGTGAAAGCTAAGCTCATTAATTCAATGTCTTTTCAATCTTCTGTAACAGTCAGCTGTGTTTGGCACCGAGATCATCTCTCCAATCAGTTGAACTTATGCATCATGCAAATGACTGAGTGCAAGTAATCCTCACAAACAAATTCAGTGTTCTCTATAAAATGATTTATGGCTCTTTAAAGCTTGTTGCATTAAAACCGTCAAGTCATTTGAGATTTTAATCTTAAAAATATTCATGCATACTGTATATCGATCACAGGGCACCATGCATACGCACGGTCACACACACCCATTAAGAGCAAGGAGAAATTTTGCATAGCCAATCCACCTACTTTTTCTTGGAAGGTTGGAACAAACTGAAGAACCCAGAGAAACCCAGTTGGACAAAAGAGGAACAAGCTTCAGTAAAAATATATTTGCAAAAACTAGCAAACAGTTTTTCTAAGTACACTGTATAGAGGTAATAACAAGCAAATGAACAATAAAATAAATAAATAAATGTGCAATAACACCTAATATGAAGATGTATTTTCACCCAGTAATTATACTTGTAAAAAATGGACTTGTTTCTAAAACAGTGACTCAGTGGAGCCGGTGTGGGTGTTTTTCTGTACTTTAGCAGCTGTCTGGTGTGTTCAGTTTGTTGCTGCACTCTGTTCCAATCCAAACATCATACCTTGCAGGCTTTCACCTATATAAAAATAATAATAAATATATGAAATAATGGATTTGAGGCATAAGAGTTCATTTCAGAAATGATCTACATGGCAGGATATTCAGAGGTTCATTCATGTCCTTCAAACACAAGATAAAATGGAGCTGCTAGATACTTTCTTTAGACCATTATGATATCCTATATACCACCTGCATATGAAATAATGGATTTGAGGCATATAAACTAATTTCACAAATTATCCACATGGTTCACAAGTGCCAAAGTGCATGATATGTAGCGGTCCATTCATGTCCTTCAAACACAAGATAAAATGGAGTTGCTAGATATGACAAATAGATATGATAGCCTACATGTCACCTGCATTGGTAAGAATTGATTTGAAGCATATAAGTTAATTTCACAAATTATCTATAGATTTCACAAGTGCCAAAGTGCATGATATGTGGAGGTCCACAAAATGAGTTGCTTAATTCTATGGCTTCGGAGCGCTATATGGCCCATGTCTGTTTATATTATTATTTACAGCTTTCAATGGTGTTTATTTTGTGTAAGGCTATTGTAATGAAGCTATAACCTGTAATAACCGGGCGTTTTTTTTTGTTTTTTTTTACGAAATTCCTTGTTTTTCCGTTCGTGACTTTTATTTTAAAATCTCGCGGACTCTTTCCCGGTTACTGCGTAAATTCACCGCACGAGCTGTAACATTTCACAGTTTCCCATTCTGTTAAAGGTATTCATTGAATCACCAAGGTGTGTATATAATTTCACAAGCATGCACGAATTTGTGAATGTTGCATGTTTTAATAGAGTAAATTTAGAGAATATCCGTGAATGTATGGAGTGAAAATATTGAATCCACTCCCAACTTTACTCCTGTAAAATTGCGTGCTGGCAACCATCTTTGGTTCCCCTCCTCGCGCGCACGGCGCATACGGCAGTGCTCGCTTTGTTTTGGTTTCTACGCTGCGGTTTTTTTGTGTACTTTTTCATTTTTATAAGTGATCAGTAATAATGGCAGACATTAGAAATGAAAATAAAGACATGTTTATTGACGACGGCGGGTCCAGTCTTTTTCCTGCGGACTCTTCCTCAGATGAGGAAGACCTCGTGCATCCAGAGCAGGATTCGGACAATGGCAGTGATCCTGATTATAAAATTCCATTATCAGAAACGTAAGAAATCTGTTTTATTTATTTTGAATCGATTTGGTGTCAAATGACCGACATATCTACCTCATTTCCCTGCTTGGGTTATTTGCAGAGGTGGAGTTGCAGGACAGTTATCTCAGCAGGGGCATCAGGAGGGGATGCAAACCCTATTACAAGCCCAATAAGACTTTTTACATTTCTACCTTCAGGTGCTAGTTATAGAGGTGTGAAGTCAATGAGACTGATGAAAAGTTTCTATTCACAGGCAATCAGGCTTGGGAATAACTCTCACAAATCTGGCCAACTTTCTCACGCATACACTGTTTATTGAACTCCTTTATTGTGAATGAATTTTAATTTTGATTTTTTTTCAATATATACATTTAGTCCCCAACTTACAAAGGGGTTACGTTAACAGAATCGCATCGTAAGACGAAAATATCGTGAGTCGGAAAGCCTTATGTATAGGGTATAGACGAAGACAATGTAATGTATGTTATATAATATACTCTAATGTAAAGTGTTATAGCATGATGTATTGTATAGTTTTGTGTTAAATTTAACAAACCCCATACCCTGTAAATTTAAATACAATAAATACTGTACTGTATTATAGAGTATTTGTATTATAAAGCACTGTAGAGTTAATTAACCCTTCAGCCACGCATGGCATCATTGATGCCTTTTTTCCCCATTCAAAATAAGGTATTAATCGATGCCGTGCAGGGCCGAAGGGTTAATAAACCTTTGAAATTGTATTACAGTACAGTCAATTTTTGTCATATCGGATCGAAATATTGTAAGATCGAAATATCGTAACTCGGACCATCGTAAGTTGGGGAGTAATTGTATATTATTTTACAATGTTTTTCATCTACTTTTGATTACACAGGGATGATGATGATGATGAGGAGGAAGAGGAGGATTACAAACCACCAGATTTTGCATCTGTTTTTGCAGATTTTGCATTATCTGCTCCATCAGAACCTTCTACTCCACATTTTCAGTTATGGTTTTCCTCTTCAGATTCTGACTGTCCTGAAGAAACTAAGGTCAAAAGAAAGAGAAAAGTGTTGCACAAAACAGCATGTGCTAAGCGTGGTCGAGGTGGTTCTACCAGTGCAAGAGAGAAAGTAAGAACATGGCACAAGAAGGAGGAGAGAGATAACAGGCCAGAACCAGTCCGATTCAGGCCAGCCAGGGACCCTGGGCCCACATTTGACACCACGGCCTCATGGTCTCCTCTTTCCCTGTTTCAGCTCTTTTTCAGTGCTTCTGTAGTTCATAATATTATTGAAAACACCAATGCCAATGCTCAAAGGAGATTACAGAATGGAAAGAAGTATTGCTGGAGAGCACTGACAGTGAAAGAGTTTTATATATTTTTGGCCATTCTAATTTTCTCTGCCCTAGTAAGTGTGCATGACAGAGCGGACTACTGGAGAACGAAATGGCCATATAACTTCTTTTTCCCTAGAAACAAAATGACACGGGACCGCTTTGAAGCCATTATGTGGTCACTGCACTTGAGCAACCCTCATGAAGATGGCGAGAATGAGCGCAAGAAGAGCACAGCTCAATATGACCGGTTCTTCAAAATAAAGCCCTTGTACACTGAGCTAGTGAATGCCTGCAAAGCACACTTCCAGCCTTATCAGAAAATCTCCATAGATGAAAGGATGGTGGCGTCCAAGGCCCGCATCGGTATGAAGCAATACGTGAAGCGCAAGCCAATAAAGTGGGGATACAAGCTGTTTGTGCTTTCAGACTCCTTGACGGGCTATACGTGGAACTTTTTTATATACACAGGTAAGAGTGAGTCCACCACAGGCCAAAGCCTGAGCTACTCCTCAGTAATGGACCTTCTGCCATTTTCTATGCTTGGTGGAGGCTACACTCTGTTCGTGGACAATTTTTACACCAGCCCTGCCCTTTTCAATGATTTGAGGAAAAAAACCTTTGGCTGTTGTGGGACTATACGTCGTAATCACATCGGTTTTCCACAGATGGCTCAGAATGATTTGCCTAAAAAGGCTGAGAGAGGTGATATCAGGTGGATAAGGGAAGACAACCTCCTGTATCTAAAGTGGATGGATACGCGTGAAGTGACCATGTGCTCTACAGTGCATGAAGCGTTCAGTGGCCAGACTGTGAAAAGAAAGGTGAAAAGGGCTGGTGTGTGGCAGACCAAGTCCATACCCGTTCCCGATGCTGTAGTCGACTACAACAAACACACGGGTGGAGTGGATATGTCTGATGCCTTGATCAGTTACTACAGTGTCCACCACAAATCCATGAAGTGGTACAAGACCTTTTTTTACCATTTTTTGGACATTGCTGTGGTAAATAGTTTTATTCTCTACAAGGAATTGTTCAAGAAGAAGAATGACCCCACCATGAGAAAGCCACTCTGCCAGAAAAGGTTCAGGGAGCAGCTTGCAGCAGAAATGCTGGAGTTTGCCGAGGACTCAGCACCACCACCACCCTCACAACCACAACCACTCACTTGTATGCCTAAGTATTATGGGGAAGATACTAGACAAGGCAGGAAGCTCTGCAGGAGGTGCCAGGATGCAGGCATAAAGATGAAGACACCCATTTATTGCAGGAAGTGCCAGGTCCCGCTGTGCCTCACTACAAAACGGAACTGCTTTGAGGAGTGGCACGATGAGCATTAGTTTGAATCTTGTTTGGAAATATTGTAGACTGTGTTTTTTTTTATTTTTTTATTAGTAATTGTTGTTTTTACCCATGTTCTTACCATTGGTCTTACAGTTGTTCTTGGTGTTATTGTTTTATTGTATTGATAGTTTTTTTTTAGTAAATCTTCAAATGTCATTTCCCTTGTGTGTTTTTTTTGGAATGGGTAAATATGTCCATTTGGTGGATTTCTTTCAATACAAACCCCAAAACAGTTGTAATTAGATGAAATGAATACCTATAGTGACATGTAAGTGAAACAAAATAAGTTATATATGAGAAATCTCAAATAGCACACATTGTGCCAAAATGTGCTCATATGTGAAATCTGTCTAAACATGCCTCCACTAATACCTCTCCAAACCTCCCTGCTTCACTTTTTTTTTAAGAATCAGTTTTGGTGCAGGTAATGGTTCAATTTTGCACAAAGGTTTCCTGAAGGTTTTAGTTTTACAACCTCATCATTTCTAAGGGATATTCACTCTATGATTGTAAATTTCTGTTAGGTGGAAATGAAATGTAAAAATTTCTGCAGTGTTCATATCTTCATATGTGAGCAAGTAACATAAATACTGATTCTAATACCTCTACAGTAATCTCACAAGTGGTACCTTCACTATGATACCAACATAATACAAATAAACCTTGTAGTTTCTGAGATATACTCAATTCATTTTGGATTTGTAATCTTTGAGCCTAAAAAAGAGGCCTAGGGGATCTATATATATTTTTATTTATTCAAGAAAAATGAATGGGTATTCATCAAAATGAATTGAGTATATCTCAGCAACTACAAGGTTTATTTATTATATATAAATATATATTTATTCGTATATATATATCGTGTGTATATATATATATATATATATACACTGATATATACACACTGATATATACACACTGATATATACACACTGATATAAATATATATATATATATATATATATATATTTAAATCAGATTTAAACCTGATACATTACAGGAAGACAAGTGCTGTTATTCTCTGTGGTCTGGTTGACGACAACCATTGCTTTGCATAAAAAGAACCCACAATTTTATATTTTAAAGAAATATAGTGTTAGAATATATAGAGTGCCCATATGCTTAAATTCAAATCATTCTACTGCATGTTATTCAATCCATTTTACATGCTCATTTTTATGAACTGTCATGTGTCAGTTAGACAAAAAGACAGTTAGACTAAAGACCCATGAGTGACATCAAGGATTTCAGCGAGAAATAGTCTCCAATCTAAAGCATGTAGAGCTTGTGTGATGCTATGAGGCAGTGGCGATGTTACTGAGTGCAGAACAGTCATTGAACTAAGAAGTACACTCATTTTCCTTTTACAAAGCTATTTTTAAGTTTATTAAAAATGATCCTCAACGCCATGGGAATGACAGAATGGCACTTGGAGAAAACCTGAACTTCAGAGTTGACTGACTAGAAGAAGTACGAGGACAGGGATAGCCCCCTGCTCACATAGCGAATTCTTCGTTTTCTCTAAACAGGATGAAAATAGTATCTGCCGATACTCAGACTTTTCAGATGAGTACTTTATTGACTTGGCTGTTACTTAACATCCAAGTCATGCAACTACTGCAAACTTACTTGGCTAGCAAGTGAATAGGCCATGTACCTGATTTGGTGAGATTAAAAAGGGCTCTGACTGCATTTTGCTGGATTTTTGTATCAAAGCTCCTTGTCAAGAAGCCGCAGCACACCATTGTGTTCAACAGTGGCTTATATGTTTGGATCTGAATTAGATAGGCAAAATTGCATCACCCAGCATTTAGTGAAGAGGTCATTTTTATTATCTAAGCACATGCTATGCAGAACTGAATGGTCTAAAACTTGGTCTATACCAAAGCTACGTGTACTAGACTGATGCATGTGCAAAGGATAAAAATGAATCAATTGTTTACACCAACCAGGAGGAAACTTTGCAAACCAACTGATAAAATTAAATCAATTAAAAACCATGAATATACATACCTGAAAAGGCCAGCAGAACAATACATGCACTGGAGTTGCACTGTAGCCTATGATCACCAGATTGCAGGAGATCAAAAAGGATCTCCATAAAGCCCATAAAGTCAGCCCATAAAATTTCCCTAAAGTGAGTGACATGATTTTCATTTTCTGAATACAGGAGAACCAACATTACTGGCATGCATAGATGTGGGACTGATTTCAATTCGGATGATGAGATTTACTTTATTGATTGTGAGAAGTTTAACAAAAGAACAAGAGATAGCCCTACAGGTCCTCTGACTCCAGAGGACCACAGCATATCTTGAAAAATGTAGGGGGTTCTGTACTACAATCAACAAACAAACAAATAATATGCTTGTTCATAATTAGGACATGAACATCCAGACCCTGAAAATATAGGCCTAAGTAGGCTACATTAGTCTACATAAGTCTTTATATACACCATGTATTTATATAAAGTGACGTGACTCCATTATATATCAAAGTTTCAGTTAAAAATACAATGCACACTACATTTGAATTATTTACCTGCAGCCAGGTGAGTGGCATCAAGTTTGTTTCATCAAATACAAAATCATTTTATGCACAGCAACATTCTGACAGTCGCTTAGTCAAAGTCTTTATTTTCTGCACAAACCTGGCCGTTTGTGTTTTCACAAACGTTTTCAAGCTGTCCAGCAGTAGCACGCATCTGTCACACAAACCCATCTCAGGATTTCAGATGTAAAACTAAATGAATATCAAGTAAATACTTCCACTATCCTGTAGTCACCTATTACAATATCTGACTATCCGGTCACATATACTGGACATGTACGCTTATGGTGGAAGTTGTGCATGTGTATAAACTGCTTTCATCAGTCTGAAAACTACATCACAACTAATAGCACCACCCCTTATGAGGTTCAACCAATCACAGCAGAACATGATTTGTACACTCCTGGGCCAAAAAAAATGAGAAACCCAGTATTGCAAAACATTAAGCTTTTAATCGTCTCAACAGCAAATCACTGGTCAGGAAAATTAGCAAGAATGAACCAAATAGATGAAGTAAATTGGTGTGGGACGGCTTTTCCCTTGATTTCCTTTAAATGTTGAAGTCTTGTGGGTAAACCTACAGACGGCTTTTTACAGGAAGAAGAGTCCATGCTGTTCCACGCGATGTTAAAGTCTTCAAACAGAAGAAATTTTGGAAAATTTTGAACACCCAGACAAGTTAGTTTCAGTTTTATATCATTTAAACATTTAAATATATTCATGATTTTCTCTTTGCGTACCAGAAGACTCTGTAAGTGAACTTCCCTGTTTCCAGCTTTTCCCCCCAACAGCTTCAGCACCGAGCATCGACCAGCAAAAGAAGGCCGAGGTCTCAGGAACGCTTTTTTTACTTCTTGTTCATTTTCTGCCCAGTGATTTTTGTTCTGACCATTAAAAGCTTAATGTTTTGCAATATTGGGTTTGCCTCATTTTTTTGCCCAGGAGTGTAAGGCTTCTAAGACAGCCTCAAATATAAGAGGAGCCAAATGTAAAACGTTATGAACTCTTATATTAATCTGACTTTTTCTTCTTTGGAACATTTAGTTAGGTTCCAAGGCTTTATTGTCATATATAAATCAACGCTGCAAGGCAACATTGTATGCAGTGAAATTCTTAACTTCCTCACTCCCCACAAATATAATAAGAAGAATAAACTAGTAATAAGAATAAAATATCCCAATAGGATGAAATCTAAAATCTAAAAGTAGAATAATAAGGGGCAAAGTGAATAAAATGCAAAGTGAAAAAGTGTGTGGTCTGTGATCTGACACAATACTTTATGTCCACTCTGATGACTAATAATGGAGTTCAGTACTGTGATGGCTTGAGGATAAAAACTGCCTCTGAGCCTATTGGTACTGAATGCTCTGGAGCCTCCTGTTGGATGGTAGTAGGGTAAACAGTCCATGGCTGGGGTGGCTGTGATCTCCGACTAATGTTAAAATACACTATATGGCCAAAAGTATATGGAATAAAGAAATTCAGCATGGACTCCAGGATACTGTGCAACTTTTACAGCTGCACCATCAATAGTATCCTGGCCATGGCCATCACAGTCTGGTATGGAAGCTGCTCTGAATAGAACCATCCAGAGAGTGGTCAGAGCTGCAGAACGGATCACCAGGTCTACCAACTACCAACCACTCAAGACCTCTACGTTCATAAGAGCAGCAGGAAAGCCCTAAAGATAGATAGTGATTCATGTCATATAGCCATGTACTCAGCACAAAATATACTCTGTTCCTTACTGTTAGGTGACCATGACCATACCTAACAGTCTGCTTTTTCTCTTCTCTCTCCCTCTCTGCCTTTCTGTCTGTCTGCCGAGCTATACACGCTACTTCAGAGAATCTAGTGATCCTGACCCCTTCTGCTTTCCGGGCCTGCCCGACCCATCCCGGTGTCCTACTCCTGGTTGAAGTCATCGAAT
>JAQQZR010000020.1:4146322-4168226 GCA_030068235.1 Notoglanidium macrostoma
TATATATATATATATATATATGTGTGTGTGTGTGTGTGTGTGTGTGTGTGTGTGTGTGTGTGTGTGTGTGTGTTTGTGATCTCAGTATAATCTCAAGTAATAAAAGTAAAATATATAAATGTAATATATTTATATATTGTGACAGGAACACAGACACAACACTCAGTTTACACAGAAAACACAGTATGTGCATATGAACCCTATGAAAATGTATTGGTTCCTAAAGTGAAGGAACTTAAAGAACCCCCACCTGAGGATCTCATAGAGAAGGACTTCGGGAGGGTAAGATGTAACTCCAAATATATATATTTTTAACTATCTTCATTCATATAAACTCCAGGCAAAAATATGGGCCTACCCAAAATTTAAAACATTAAGCTTTTAATGATCTTAACAGCAAATCATTGTTAATAAATCAGTAAGAATAAAAACAAATGCACTTTAGGGGAAACAGGGAAATTCACTTACACAGCTTTCTTATATGCAAAGATAAAATCATAAAAAGATTTAAATGTATGATATAAAATTCAAACTAACATGTCTGTGTGTTCAGAATTTTTCAAAATATCTTCTGTTTGAAGCCATTAACTTTTAAGAGGATCGACACTGACTCTTCTTTAAAAAGCTGTCCGCAAGTTTACCGTAATACTTAACATTACATTTAAGGTGATGAAAGGGAAAAGCTATCCTATTCTAAGTTATTTTAACTATTTGTTTCATTCTTGCTAATTTCCTGACCAGTTATTTGTTGAGATCATTAAAAGCTTAGTGTTTTACAATTTTGGTTTTGGCCCTTGTTTTGGTGTGTGTGGCAGTCTAGGAAAACCCATCAGATGTCACTGTGATAAATTTTGATGAACAGCTTTGCAAGCTCAGCCAAACTGGACAGTTGAAAATTGGAAAAATTGGAATCACCTCATGACATTTTTCTGCTCATCATGTGTGTAAAGACTAGTTATTTGATTTAACATACCCTTTCAGTCAGCTCGAGCCAGTCTGGCTGTTTGTCTCTGACCCCTATCATTAACAAGGTGTTCCCACCTACTATACCTCTGTTCAATGGATGTTTTTTGTTTTTGATATTATGCTTAAAAAGAGAGAGAAAGAGATCAGCGGTTTCTGAATACGGCACCAAAATCCATTCACTGAGATCACATTTTTGACCTGTATATACATGATATTATGCATTGTGCTGCTGCTGCAGGGCTGATTGGATAATGAGCAGATATTCCTATTAAACTAGTCTTTAGTAAATTCATTAGCAAAATTTAGATAATTAGCAAATTTCCACTACGTGATGGGTTTTCCCCAAGCCACCACACATATTTTTATATGCTCAAAATACTTTTGTTGAATAACTTTACTTTTTACAGAGTTTTATTTTCAGGTTATAGATAGAATTCATTACATACACTCCAATTTCTCTTATATACTTTGTTAAAGGTGGACCTAGGACATGGGGTCCTTTTGGACAAACAGAAATGGAAGGCCATCCAAAGAATGGATTCTCATTCAAAGTTTTGTAAGTCGTTGGCTGTAGCCATTTGGGGCCTTGAGACACTAAAGGAGAGAAGCGTAACTGGCTCCAAATCAAATGCCATCAAAGGGTCTGTGGCAAAGCCTCCATTATCTCCAGAGAAAGTTGGCGTTATTAGAGGTAGTTACATTCTAATAAGTAATATTATGAAGTAATGCTTTTCTCTTGATTTAGTCAATTCTTTATGCAGTGTAGCTGTTTTTCATGTGAATAAAACTGGTCTTCTTTCAAATCTATAAAATCTATAACACATGCACTACTCAGAATGACTGAGCCACTGTGGGACTTTGATTAGCATGTATTTACTTCCTTTTCACTTTGTAAATTATATGGCTTTAGTCTTTTGCCCGCTACATGCGTTTAACATTTGTATTCATTTTCTTTAAAAAGAGTGCCTGAAGGAGCGACTACAGCAGCGTGGCTATCAGAAGGAGGAAGTTGATGGGCAGCTGCGTTTGGTTCGACGTTTTCTCTCTGAGAAAATTTGTGACATCAAAAGGAAAGTCAATCTAAATTTAGAGGTGAGATTTGCTTAGCGTTATATTGTGTTCCTCTTAGGGATGCACTGATCATACAATATCTGAGACTGACGGCCGCAAAGTAACCAAGCCGATTCTCATCCACCATCTGTCGCCAAGTCACGAGAAACATCATAGGCACGGTACTGACCTGCCTCAAGTCAAAGCGTGTCCTTCGTTCACGTTCAGCAGACATGTTTATTCATTATGTTTATTCATTAAATACATCAGGGGATAGGGTTTTGAAATGCAATCCATTACAGATGCAGAGTTTCAGACAGCATGGTGGTGCAGTGGTTAGCACCATTGCCTCCCAGCATGCATGTTCAAACCTGTTGGTCGACTGGGGGCCTGTCTGTGCAGACTTTGCGTGTTCTCTGCGTGCCTCTGTGAGTTTTCTCTGGGTGCTCCAGTTTCCTCCCACATTCAAAAAACTACTCTAATGTCACCATAGGTGTGAATATAAGTGTCAGTGGCAATCTGCCTCTGTGTTAGCCGTGTGATAGACTTGTGACCTGCTCATTGTGTAACCCACCTCACCCAACACAGATCAAAACTGTCACACCAGTTTTGGCTCCGGTACCAATATTCAGTTTCGTATTAGCGCATCACTAGTGCCTCAAATTCTAATATGAGTGAAGGTCTTTTGTTCACCTGCTTTATTGTTACAGGGTACCAGCCCCTCCACTAGTTCACAAGTTTCTCAGACCTGAAGATTTGCCACACATTTTGGTATTGGATGCCACAAGATCTACAACTACACAGGACTGTGAATGACTATAAAGTGGAAAAAACCTTCATCCATTAATTCAACAAAGTGCATTTCTAGGTTTAACCCAATTATAGAACAGTTCTGTATACTACAGCATTATTATCAAATGTGATGTAATGCACATAAACGATGTTGAATTCTCAAACTTGATTGGTCATCAAATGTTGGTTCATTTTCTATAAAAGCAGCTGTGACAGTAGTGCTATATGAAACACAGATCATAGATTTTTATCAATGTGGTCATTCGAATATCATTTCTGAATAATCCATTAACGGGGTATGGAGGACGCGCTACAAATTAAAAGTTACAAATTAAAATGTATAATTGTTGACATGGTGAAGCTTTCTGTAAGGAAATCTTTATTTAACATTTATGGAAGAATTTTCATGTGACAGTGCTTTGTAATATTCAGTTTTCTGCCACAGAGCAGTCTTCAGGATGGAGAACTTTGTGCTTTTTGGTTTCTCAGTAAAGAAAAAAGAGAGACGGGTGAGAGTACAACTGTTTGTAGCTGCTGTAATGTGAGTGATAACCAGAACTAACTTGTCTTGTTTGTACCATAACATTTAACAAATGTACATGGATAAAGTGTGAAGTGTCTTTCATGAATAAATTGTAATCTGTGGCAAATTACTGTGGTATAAGAGAAATAAAACACTTTGTAAAACTCTTACTTCGGGGTGATAACACATCACACGGTGACGCTGTTGATTATTTTCCATTAACAAAACCCTCTGAGGTGTTTTACTCCTTATTTTTATTATTTATTTATTTTTTACTATTTACATATAAAAACAATTTTGTTTACATGGTGCACTATGTAATTATTGTATGTTGTTAGGTTTCTTTTCCAAATATTACACTTGTAATCCAGAATAGTATATTTCACCAAACATTTCAGCAAAAATGATTGAAATTATTATTATTATTGAGTTTTGACTATTATGTGTAGTTGGTGGTCAGTTAACAGGTCAGAAGCTCTTGAATTCAGCACAAAGGCAAATCTTCATAATCTGCAAAAATCTTCCAGACATAAATTCAGAACATTCAAAGGATTACTATTGTTATTTTATTTTGTTCCGTAACAGAAGAACCTGCAAAGCTTGTGCACTTTATACAGTAGCTGAACGCTGCACGTAAAGACAGTAGGTCAGTAAGCCATCTGTGCAGTATGCCTCTGTGTGGACAGTTTCCCAGGACTGTTGATTTTTCTATTCCTTGTTTTAACTGCATTGTTGTAAATTTCAGTAAAGCTCGTGTGTATAATTATATTCTACACCTTTATAGGGTCTAGGTAGAGTATTTCGCTAGCAGAACAATTGCACGTAGAACCCTATTTTGGAGGTTAAGACATTAATCAACCCCTAAAGCACAACCCTGGTCTTGGTGAACTTCCTGCACATTTTAAGTGTTTTCCCAGCTCCCAACACAACTGATTTATCTAATCTGCTAATTAAAAGCCTTTTTAAATTTGAAGTGGGTGTGATAGAGAAGGGAAACCACTAGAATGTGCAGGACAAGGGGTACTCCAGGACCAGGGTTAGGAGCCTGTACCCTAAAGAGCCTTTTTTATAAGAGTATATAAATAATGACTTGCTAATAATTATACATTTGGTAATAAACTAATGATTAAATATAGGAAATTAAATGCATTTAGTGTAAGTTTCCTTTCAATGTGTAACATTTCTTATCCAAAACTAATGGGACAACCATTCAACCACCTGAATGCCCCTCCCTTACCCCTTCCATTTCCAAAAATATATTAGAACATACGGTGGCCATCAGGTGCCCATAGCATTTTGTTTTTGCTGTCAGGAATGGGTGACAGCCACTAAAAAGCATTTGTTTTGTGAATTTATAGCATATTCCCTTCGAAAGCACCTTTTTAATTATTTCTTTTTTAAAGCTGCATGAAACAGAGCTAAAACGATGGGTATTTAAGTGGGGTTTCATATATGTTATCAGATATCTTGTATATTTGATATCTCAGTTAATATAGCAATATTGTTGTTTATATAAATGGGATTGTTTTGCAAAACATGGATTCCATAAAATACAAAATTTCTACCAATGCCTAAAGTAACTTGTTATATTTCTTTTCTGTCACAGTTCCTGTAGGTGATTACTGTGCCCAGGAGATGGCACTATAGCCTTTACGCTTCTTTAAACATCTACATTTATCTCACAGGTTGCCAACCCTGCTTCAGGAATATCCCTGCCCTGCATATTTCTAAAATGCCCACTTTAACACAGTAATGTCTGTTAATTAGCTGATTAATTGACTCAGGTGTGTTAGAGCAGGAGAACACAGAGTTCTCAAACCAATGATGTAGCAGACAATCTAATTTAGCAGAGAGACTTATAAATACTAATGCTGGTTTATATTTCTGCAGCATATTTGCATTGTGACTCAAAGAGAAGGTTTATGGATAATTGTAGTGCGCAGATGGACTAAAGTGTATGTTCAAACTGTTGAAAGTACAGAAATAGAAAGTAGAATGAATTCAGGTATTTGGGAACAGTTTTTGAATTTCTAATTTGTCAGACCTTATGTCGACACAATACAGCTAATTAATGCAACACTTACACCTAACACTAACCCTAACCTCTGAGAGTTAAAATCAGTTTTCCCCACGAGGACCAACCCCACAAGGGTCACTGTGACTCATTTTGTTGAACTGGGACACAAAATGAGTCACAGGACTTGATGAACCTTCTCTAAATCCAGCATCACCATTCTCATATACTAGGAAGAGAGTAGACTAAGTAAGATTGAGTACATATTAAAATGTTGACCGGAGAAACATTCTATCTGTGCATTTCTTGCAGCAATAACAACAACATCTTCATACTTTCAATCTTCAGTATTTATTATATTTTCAAAAAAGTCACTATTATAATAACACCACTTAAGATAAGTAATAATTTATAATCACTATTTGCAGGAGCAGCATAGCACATATATACATATATACATACATATATATATCCACTCCTGGGCAAACAAATGAGGCAAACCCAATATTGTAAAACATTAAGCTTTTAATGGTCTCAACATTTTCTCACTGGGCAGAAAATGAACAAGAAGTAAAAAAAGCGTTCCTGAGACCTCGGCCTTCTTTTGCTGGTCGATGCTCGGTGCTGAAACTGTTGGGAGGAAAAGCTGGAAACAGGGAAGTTCACTTACAGAGTCTTCTGGTACGCAAAGAGAAAATCATGAAAAGATTGAAATGTTTAAATGATATAAAACTGAAACTAACTTGTCTGGCTGTTCAAAATTTTCCGAAATATCTTCTGTTTGAAGACTTTAACATCGAGTTTAGGTTTACCCACAAGACTTCAACATTTAAAGGAAATCAAGGGAAAAGCTGTCCCACACCAATTACTTCATCTATTTGTTTAATTCTTGCTAATTTTCCTGACCAGTGATTTGCTGTTGTTTTGCAATATTGTGTTTGCCTCATTTTTTGCCCAGGAGTGTATATATATATATATATATATATATACACAACACTACACTACAGTGATATGAATACAGTGCACTAAATAAAAACATTAAACTGAGTAACATTAGGTAACATTAAACTGAATATTTCCCAGTCTATTTGTTAACCTGCTTCTTAAGATGTTTCATAAAAACTCCACTGAATGCTCATAAAATCCATTAATGCTCCTTTAAACATATTTGTTTGGTATTTCATCTATGCATCAATTAAATCCTTTTCAGTTCTCTCCACTTGTTGCATTTTAAGACAGTACCATGACATTATAAGACATTTCATTCAATCCCAAATCACATTTACATCATTTAGCAGACACCCTTATCGAGAGTGACTTACATATGTCTCATTTATACAACTGAGCAGTTGAGGGTTAAGGGCCCTACTCGAGGGCCCAGCAGAGGGAGCTTGGCAGGGTTGAGATTTGAACTCACAACCTTCCAAGCACGAAGGCAAGGTCTTAACCACTAAGATACCAATACCCTCAACAAACCATCTTTTATAATTAGGGCCAGTTTAAAACATGTGTGTTATATAGTCATCCTAATTTTATAACCTTATTAAAAACTAGCCAAAGTATGTTTTTAGGGGGGTGTCAACTTCCTGTTTGGTGCTTTTTTAATACCACAGGAATTTATTCATGTTACTTCTATCAAGCAGTTCCTCTGCAGCAGCTTCCTAAAATAATTTTTGTTTTGCCAGCCAGAAGCAGTGAGACATGTGCTATAATCTTGTACACAGCACACACCCAGAAGATAAAGACCTCAGCATGCAGGTGCGGTTTTCAACCTGAGTGCATAGTTTAGACCACACAATAAACAAGATCGAGCTGGTGTGAGCAGTGTTAATCCAGTTGCAGCAGCACTTGACAACTACAGGAAGCTGTGGCATAAAAAACTTTACACAGTCCAACATTATGTAACAAACCATGTTAAGAATTTAAAGACAAAGAGGCAAGTAAAGGCAAAAAAACAAAACAAAACAAAAAAACTCAGAATGCCAGAGTACATTGTGAAATATTTACTGTAACACTTCTAATTTTTTCCCAGCAGCAGAGTTGCAAGTAAAGTACTTTAAATTTACAGTAAATAACTGTAAACTGTTCACAGTAAGGTACTGTAATGTGTTTACAGATACTGTAAAAGTACTTTAAATACTTGTAAATATGATTAAATCAGAAAATTAGAGACTGATTGTGCCGCAGTGGGAAAAAAAGATAAGTGTAACTCATTTTGGGTAGATAAGTGTGTTAGGTGAGTTGCTCTGAGCTGTAAAATGAAATTGGTGGCTCTCTGATGGAGCGTGACTGAGCAGGAAGACTTTGATTCCAAAACTTCATATATTTCTGTCAGGCCAGAAATGCACTGCCACCAAAAGGAGAAAAGAGTTGGATGAAAAGCAAGACAAATGATTGTGGGTCATAGCTAATTTCATGTATATGTTGGGTGACTTGTCCTGAGGTGATCTGAAGGCTGAGGCTGAAGACTTTCATTCTGAAACTCAGTGGGGGGAAAAATAAACCAAAGGAAAATGAGAGAACGAATGCATCTTACAAAAATCTGCAGACACGCACTATTAGGGTACAGGATGGCATTGAAGTTGGTTTGGGGGTAATATGTCGGAATGTGATTGCACAAGCAAAAATCCAGCACAACCAACTAGCTTACGCTGATTCAACCACCTCTACCACTGAATTAACTGAATGAACTATCAAAGTTTTTACTCATTTATAAAATTATTCTCAAGGTTGACACAAGGACATTTTTTCTTTACTCTGATATCCCACTATGCATTGGGCTTCCTGGTATTTTACTGTAAATCAATGCATTGCTCTAATTTCTTAATTTTTTTACAGAACAATCCTGTAAAACAATAAATAGTATTTTGCTATAACATAAATACTGTAAATTTATAGCTTTTTTAGGGTTGGTTTAGAAGAAATCTGAATGGTGGCATGAAAAGTAGGTATCCATAGATTTCAGTGTACCTAATGACTTCCAGACTACTGAAAAAAATAACCCAAATTTCCTTGAATGCTTAGCGCAATACGCAAGCTTTGGCTTAGTGCGGAGTTGACCTGTCTCACATTTCTACACCAGCATACATTAAAAAGTGTTTATTTTGTGACATGGCATTCATTGAATTTATAGCATAATCCCAATGAATGCAACTTATTAATTATGAATGCAAAAATTATTCACGTTCTCAAGACAACGTTTCGCCCAAATGAGAGTCCAAACAGTGGATTTGTAAATGTTTTTTTTTTTAATGTACATTTTTTTTTAACATCCTATTATCAAATATCTCAATATTAAAACCTTTCTTATGGTACGATATCCTGCCGTGATAAGATCAGAGCATATACTGTTACAGGGAAACATTTGAGCTGGCATTTTGTCATCATGTGCCAGCAGTTTCAAAAGAGTTTCTGATACAGTCATTGCTCTGTGCATTTTCAGGGTCATGGTGGTTTTCCTGACTACCCACACAGCCATGTAACTGATTGGCATGCTGTCACGAATCCTTTCGAGATGTTTGTCAGATGATGAAGATAAAAGAAAACTGGAAATTCTTAAAAACTCACTATCTGTGAATAATATGTATGAATGTAAAACTTTTGTAAAAATCAGATGCCTATACATATGCTTATCACTTTCTGGCCTTTTGTAGGAACAAAATGATGTCATTGTGACTACATTTTTTCCACAAAATAACATTTACAGCATAACAATTCTGTTAAAATGGTATCATTATAAGTAAATAGCATAAATGTTTTGTATATCTGCCAGTTATGTCTCATCTATATGGGCAAGTAGGGCAATGCCCCATTCACTAACCAGTTTACTATAGGAACACCTGTACATTCATGCAATTATAAATCTACAAATCAGGTGACAGAAGCACAATGCATAAAAAACGCAGATACAGGACAAGATCATCAATTAAAAGTCCACTATGTAAGAGTCAACTAATTGAATGCCCTTCCCTTACCCCTCAATTCCCAAGCACCAGCAAACACTGATTCCTCTTCCTTCTTCTTCCTTGTTTTCATTTCTTCTTCTGTTACTGAAAATGGGGATACCATGAAAATCCATTTCAGTAGACATTTCAGTAGTCACTGTGCATAAGAAGAGACAGAAAGTGATCAATCTGTTAACGATGTAAGGTCAATGTGCTTTGTACTCTTTTTGTCTGACATAAACTTGGTACATCGTTTACAATTTTGCTATACACCTTTTTTTAGCTCTCCTATAAACTCCAAAAACGTCCTGTGGAAAAGCCACTGGTTCAGATAATTGGTTCTCAGTCCATTCTGGTCCCTTGGACTTGTGTATTAGGAGTTTTTGTGCTTGTGTCCTGGCTGGTATCTATGCAGCATTGCCAGCATCTACTCCTGAGGCCTGACACACAGCACTGGATCTCCTTTTTGATGTTATCACTGCACAGAATATACAGGACAGGATTGGCTGCACTGTTAACTGTGGACAGGCCCAGTGCGATGATGTAGGGTGTGTAGATGTGCTGCTCAAAGAGGCAGACATCCTGCAGTAATGGGAAATGGTAAGTAATGGCACGAAACAGCAGGAGCATATGGTATGGGCCAAAGCAGAGCAGGAAGAGCAGCACCACAACCACAACCAAGTGACGGACCTTCTGCTTCTGGTGCACTGTTATACTCATGCTAGCACGTACACTGGCCAAAATGTTGTGGTTGGTGTAGATTAGCACAGCCAGCGGAGCCAGAAAGCCCATGCTGAAGCGAGCATAGTTGAACCCTGTCACAGTGGCTGTGCTTTGACTTGGCTCAAAGCAGCGGTGGTCTCCTCCATCACCCTGGATCTCGGACATGCTGAAAACAGGGGCATGGCCAAGGCCCACCACAGCCCAGACAGCAAGACTCACAAAAGCAGCAAGTCTCTGGTGCCGGAGCCCATGTGACTCCAAAGCATAGACCACACCTACATAGCGATCTATGGAGATACAGCAGAGCAGGAAGATGCTGATGTACATGTTGGTGAAGAAGACGTACCCGGTGACCTGACATGCCAGAGAACTCCAGGGCCAGTTGTGGCCATTGCTCACGTAAACGGCCCACCCAGGTAGTGTCAATAGGTAGGTGAAGTCACTCAGTGATAGGCTCAGTAGGTATATGGCCAGAACATTGTTGCGTTGTACCTTGAGGATCGTGAGATAGATGGTGGCTATGTTGGCCGGCAGCCCCACAATCAGCACGGCAATGTAGAGAACCAGGAGTGGAATGCGACCATCATCGTACGGCACCTTACAGCTCACACTTACAGTCCCATTTATCATTGTCACTGTGGGTTGAGTCATGGTAATCCTTTGCATAATCTCTATAGTCATGAAGGAGAAAAGGGTATGAGGAGAATATGATTAAAAACATGTCAGTATTTCTATTTGTGAATGTATTTGGCAAAGCTTTGCAGTCGAAGAGCTAGTTCAACCATACTAAAGAACAAATATGGAAATAGAGCAAAATGTGACAAAGAAAACATAAAGATATTAAAGATTGCATTACGTTTGATTTAAATTGCAGAACTAATTAGGTGTATGCCAAATGAGAGCACTTCTTTTCCACATCCACAAATTTGCCCCAACTCAATGACGCAGCTTCTGTTATGATGGGGAGGACCGAAAGGAAACAGTTGGCCCACTTTACAGGGCAGCTTGAGACAAATGAGTGACAGGTGCAGTGATGGATCTGAGGCAACCTTTTATTAGGAGTGTTTGATTGGATGACGTGCTTGAACAACGAACGATCATGGCGAACAAGCTCAGACAAGCTAGAGAAACACCGGGTAGTCCTAATCATGTTTTTGAATGATTTCCAGGTCAGGAATGTGTGTGTATGTAGATTAATTGAATAAAATAAAAAGAGAAATAAACTGTTCACTGGAGTCATTAAGAATTGGAGTGTGTTATTTAGAAATGTAGCTTGCAACCTGTCCTGATCAGCAAACAACCCATACTTCAAGAACTCAGAGGAAGAAGAAGAAGAAGAAGTAGATTCCATTACACTCTGAAAAATAACCACAATTCTGCTCCTGGTGAATGATTCAGTAGCTATTTTTGCTGTTACCACAACAAGCTGTGAACTTCCACCACAAAGATCATTCTACTTAATGGAAACCTATTGTGATTTTCTTTTCTCTGTAGCACCACAGATAGCACAGCAGTAGTGTTGCAGTCTCATAGCTTGAGGTTCCCTGGTTTGATCCTTCAATCTGAGCTTGGATTAGTACCTGTGTGGAGTTTCATGTCTTCTCCACATGGGTGTGAAAGTGTGCACATGATGGACTGGTGCCCTATCTTGGTGATACTCCTGCCTTCTACACAGTGTTCTCAGGACCGATCCTTTGTGACCTTGACCAAGTCAAAGTGGATACTGAAGACAAATAAGGAATATGGCACCAACAGACACGTCAAAAAGGTTCAATAGGAAACAAGAAAAAAATGATCTCTTCTAAGACATGCTTCTTCTGGTATGTGTAATTGATATTTCCAAGAGTGTAGAAAACTTTGGATCTTCTTTTAGGAACCATTCATGCATCATGTGAAAGCAGTTTTAAGAGTTATGTTAGGGAGATTATCAGAATGACATTTGAAATATTTCGCTGCAACGTTTGGGTTTTTTTTTTTTTTTAGAGAGGGAAAGAAATTTATTCAGCACTCAGGTACAGAAGAAAAAGCTTTCAACTTTGTGATTTAGGTCTATACTTACATTCAGTCTTATTCTTGAGTAATGGTAAGAGACACATGATAACTATGGGATGAGAGGAATACATTTAGAAAATCAACTAGCTATCTTATATTCTTATTTTGATCAGCTCTGACAGTGTGTAGCCTACTTATATAACACCTGATGAAAGGAAACATAGCAAGAGGAATCTTTTTCATGTAGAAAAGTACATCTTTTACCATCCACTGTTTAATATAAATATGACAAGTTGACTTCCAGGATCACATAATATGCTATTAGCAATATTTCAGAAAGGAAAGACTGTTTTTCTTTTGTTAAACAAATCACAGACAAATTATTAACTTAGCTGGCACTTACCATCAAATGAAGACAAAACAGCAGCTCCCTTACCTCAGCAATGTTTACAGACAAAATTATGATTACATATTAACAGGTTTTTATACAACATATGTGCAATGTGTATGAGCAAGAAGCAGTGGTGTCATTGCAGTGAGCTTTGCCTGGTCTGCACTCTGATGATTCAATGCTGCCTACTCTTTTAAAAAAAAAAGTCACTAGATGACATCATAGACTAATTTACATATTAGTTGAATCGGCATGAACATATCCATTTCACTTTTTTCTCTCTTTAGAAGTTAATAAGACAAAAAAGTACCACTGTGGTGGAAAACACTGATGCTGATTCATTTCATAAATATTAAAAGTTCCCTATATAGGGGTTTGATGGTATCTATTTTATTTATCAATATTTATCAGATTTTATGTATTTAATTTTTTTCCATCAAATTTCAGATCTGTATTTTAAGAACTAAACCACATAGCAGGCTCAG
Source organism: Notoglanidium macrostoma (assembly GCA_030068235.1). Classification (NCBI taxonomy): domain Eukaryota; kingdom Metazoa; phylum Chordata; class Actinopteri; order Siluriformes; family Auchenoglanididae; genus Notoglanidium; species Notoglanidium macrostoma. Next base: position 4,159,203 of record JAQQZR010000020.1, read on the forward strand.
ATTTTATACTGTACCTTTCTAGGTATTGTACGTAATGTCAAGTGATGTGGTATAGTGGTATAGTAAGTAACGCAAAATGTTTGGTCCAGAAGACTCCACTTGGTAAGCACAGACCTTCAAATATGAACAAAAAATATGGCTTTCAGAAATGTAGAATAAATTAAAAAATGATGCTCTAGTGCTCTGAAAAAAATAATCCTTTCTGTTCTAGTCTGCTGTTCAAACCCTGATAGTTACTTTTCTGTTTATTACTTTTTCAGAAAGCCTATATAGTTATCTGAATAAGGAAAAAAAAAAAGTCTGCTTTGGTTTCAAATATGTGTCTCTGAGGCATAAACATAGCTAAGCCAAAAACTCAAATGACAAGGGGCTGCTTTAGCCATGCAGGGTTATCTGGGCCATCACATACTATACCAATTAATGTACCAGCATGCAAAGGCTGAGCCTGCTCGGTGTATTAGTTCTTGAGCTATGGACTTGTGAAATTTGATGAAAAAATGAGGCTGGATAAAATCGACACCCCCTCCCCACAGTAAACTGGGGAAAAAGTCTACAGGGTGTCTCATGACTAACATGGGTGCACCTGGTAATTTTTCCAGAATTTTTTGAGAAGTGCATGGGCCATTGGTTGATTTGATATGGAATGAACCTATGGAAACAAAGCTGTATTAGAACAAGCACATTGATATAAACCCAACATATCATATAAACCTATCGAGGCCTGGGTTAGAGTCCTGAGCTCAGGCTCGGGTTCATGATCGTGGTTGTGCATGTTCTCCTGGTGATCACATGGGTTCTCCGGTTTCCTCTCATTGACCAGAAACTTGCAGGTAGGTTGATTACACTAAATTGCTTATAGGTGTGGATAAATGGCTAAATGATGGTTATCTGTGATTGGTCACTTGGAAACTGGTGATCAGTGACTGGGCGTTGGGTACATAGGCTTATACAAGCGCAACTAAGTCAGGCTTTCCACACTGGTGGTGAGTCAAAGAACTTGCTCTCTCAACTTATATAACCAGTAGCTAGAGAGCTGTGTGGCATTCAGGACAGTGCCTAATGTCTGGTCAAAAAGTCACCAGGTTTGTTGCTAGGGGCTTTTCTGAAATAAAGTTGCTAAAGGGGTTCAAGCAGTAAAATCAAGCAACAACGTCATTAAGTTGGTAACACTTTAACCCATTGGCAGTCATGTGGTTTCACAGGCACCTCCACCAAACAACACCAACTCCTCATAAGAACAATATGGAAAGTAATATTTAAAAGTTTGTTCAAAGTGTTTCACCTGGATGAAGCTTCCAAAGTACTATAAGCTGTACATCTGACCTTTTTACATGATTTACAAAACCAAAAGAAAAAAAGATTCCTTTCTGGCATTGCTCTCAGTAATCTTTTCTGGCCCCATAATTTTTAAGAGTAACCTTGAAATAAAAAAATGTGTGGTTTATTACAAATCAAGCTACTGATGGTTTAAAAAGTTTTTTTATTAAATACATTAACTTTCACTTTTTTATATATAAAACAGTAGTTAATTAGTTCAGACTTATTGACAGATTGTACTGTAGATCAGGAATATTTGGTATTTGTATACCTCCGGCTGCAGCTTTTGCTGGTAAAAAAGGACACATGGCACCTCTACATCCATAATGACCCAGGAAAATAAATTCAAAAACGGAAATGGAAAATTACAAAGGCAAAGCAGATAAAACATGTTGCCATGGCGAGTTGTTGGGCTTCATTGCGCCATGGCTGAAGCTGAGGCTGCTCTCTGACTTGTCTGTGAAGTCATTACAGTAACAGCCTTTCCCTGTGAAGCTCCTCTGAAGCGCTGGCTATGTCAGCTGAAGCTTCTGAGCATGATCATATCAAAATGTCTGTATAAAACATCTCTTCTTCTATCCAAATGTCAGTTCTTCCATCGGATTTGCTGTTACGGAGGAAAGATATCTGAATATTAGAAGCATGAATTTATAAGAGCAAAATCACACCCAGTGAACACAATTATAAAATGGATATTATAATGGATACAACTATATTTCATTGGGTATTTGTTGTTCTTAAACACTGACATCCCGAGCATCTACGTCTGTAACTCTTTCCTATGTATGTTAATAATAATTTGCTAATAAATGCTAGTGCTCTTAAAAATACTATTTTTTTTCTTATGTTATACGTCTTTGTTGAATACTCGATTCTGATTGGTCAATTATGGCATTCTACAGTCTGTTATTTCTGAATAGCAGACTGTTGCTATGGACACAGTTTCGATCATAGACTCTGGAGGACCACATCCAATCATATCAATCTTGGTGCTTTAATAATCAAATTAACAAATTCAGCTCATTCACATTACCCTAAGGCAAAAAACGCTACTCCATCAGAAAATACCATGGAAGATTTTTATAATATTAATCTTAATGTTCAGTTTAGAGTGAATTATAATACAAAATCTTAAGAAGGCTACAAAACTTTACGTTGCTAAAGACCCAGTTCCTACTATAGAATATGATGAACTTTTTCTTTTTAGTGGATGTGTCATTTTTTTAGTCATTTTTAAATAAATAAAATGAATTTGAAATCAATATTTTGCTTCACAATTATTTGTCGGGGTTAATAATGACACGCTTGCTATTGTTCCCAGTTTTTAACAGATGAAGTTAATAAGACAATAAAAAAAAATGCAGGTTATCATACTGCTGAAGATTCACTCTCATGTGTGAGAAAACCTTAGTTACAGCTTGGTTATTTTCTGATATTAGCATAGTCTGATGTGTGTTTCCCTTATGTAATCAACACCTTCTGACAATTGAGTACTTTAAAGGAAACTTGGCATAAGCTTCCTTTAAATCTTGACAAGAGTGTGCTCAGTGAGGTTGTACCTCTGCATATGCTTTTTCAGAAAATAACAAGAAAAGACTGAAGCCGATTCTTTTTACCATGTTATTAAGGAGCTCCTCGATCTTCCTGTACTCAGGTGAACCCCGTTCAACTTTACCCTGGTACATAATCAGCTGCTGCCGGTCTTTCAGGTCTTTGTATGTCTGAGGGAGTATAAAGTACACACATCTTCAGAATATTTAATAATCGGGGCAGACCAATACCTGGGAACTTAGCTGAAGCAGTAACATAGGAAAGTCTTCATGGTTTGTGGTTTTTGAGTAATCATGAAATGCAAAGAAAGGTGTGAGAAAACAACTTTATAGTTGCCACAATGCATAGTTCAGGTCAGACGTTTACATACACTCATCATAGACATGAATATCATGGCAATTTTAAGCTTTCAGTGATTTCTATGAACGGTTCTTTTTCTAAGGAAGAACAATTGTGAAACATCAAGTTTGAATTTATTTTGGGTTTTCTGAAATCAACACAGGGTTAAAATGATACATACCCCCACTTAGTAATAACTCAGTGGGGCTGAAAGATGCAATACGTCTTAACTTGCCGAGACCAAGGCATCTTAACTTCCTGTTAGTCATCATGACCGACTACAGCTGGTAGATTCTCTGTGTACAACATAAAAAGGGTTTGTTTGACAAGTACAAGGTAATGGAAGGAGTAGCAACTTTGTTAAGGTCTGGAAAAAGACTCAAACGGTCACTCTCAGCTGAGAGTAAATAGATTTGCATGGTCAGGAACAACACAGGAACCAAGGCACAGGCCTGACATGAACTGGAAAACGGTCAAGAGAGTTTTACATGGCCATGGACCAAGAGGTTGCCGTCCAAGAAAGAAGCTCCTGCACCAAAATCAACACCTTAAAATTCGACTAAAGTTTGCAGCTGACCACACGAACAAAGGAAAAGCCTGGAGGAAAGTTATACGGTCAGATGAGACAAAGATGGCGTTATTTGGCCACAATGACCAGACGTACAGAGGAACACTGTACTAAATGTTGGTTCATGGTGGTGGTAACATCATGTTCTGGGGCTGTTCTGCTGCCAGTGGAACTGGTGCATTGCACAAAGTGGAAGGAATAAAGAAGCATAACCTTAGTATGAGCTTAAACCATCAGCTAGATGGTTGAAACTTGGACACAATTGGGTGTTCCAACAGGACAATGACCCCAACCACATATCAAAGCTGGTTGTGGAATGGATTAAACTGGCAAACATTAAGCTCAAAACAAGTCTTGATCTCAGCCCTATCAAACATATGTGGAATGTGCTTAAAAGGTGGATCTGTGCCAGGAAACACACACATTTGAACTCTACCAATTCTGCCAGGAGTGGTTAAATATTTAACCAGAATTCTGTCAGAAGCTTGTTGATGGATACCAAAAGCGTCTGGTTAAGGTCAAACCCAAAGAGACATTTAACCAAATATTAGGTGTTCTGTATGTATAATTTTGACCCTGTGTTAATTTCAGGAAACCCCAAATAAATTAAAACCTGTGAACCAAATTCTTGTTTTATGGACATTGTATAACAACAGCCATCATTTATAAATCCGGATACAATAAATCATTCACGGAAGCATTTACACAAAAAATGTGGCCTTCTTGAAAATCCTCTTAGCTTGAAAAAAAACAAAAAAACAAATGCTAATATCCTGACGTTGTGTAAATTTAACATCATGCAGATGTAAATCTGGTGAAATTTTTTGTTCGGTGTATCTTATGAAAATATCTACATATAACTAAAGACTTGTCAGTGAGGCTCATCAAATCTAACAGTAAACAGATAATAAGTACGATGCATTCTTTATAAAATGAGAAATTGTTATAGGTGCCAAATCGCTGGGGTATAAAATGAAATTATACCACTTATTTTTAACCAATTAGGTATCTGGGCAACCAAAACCTGAGACTGGGCAGCACATTGAAGCTTTGAAGCATAGTGGCCTACGTAATAAATGTATAATTTTTCCACCCTTGAATAATGTAAAGAACACCTGAAAAATGTTGCACTCACATCGATGACAACGTCATGGCATTTATACTTCTGAGCCAAGCTGAGCTTCACTTCTGTGTCATCAATCAGGGTCACATAACCTTGCAAGACCTAATAAAAGGAGGAGGAGGAGGTTACGTATCGAGACACCGACGTTACAAGAAGGATACATGTTGAGAGTGCAATTAAGAGAGCTAAATGAAATCAAACTGACTCATAACTTAGCTAGATACACAAACCTTAACATTTCAAATGTTCATGATGACTTCATAACATGTCTCTGGTTATAAATAACCCTAGTCTGGTGTAACCACACCTGTCTGTGTATTAAAAACATATATATATATATAAAACAGACTAGTAAACAGACTTTGCTAAATGGCTCCCCCTGCTGAGAGAAAGTAGTCACTCAAAGAGATGCACCTGCACAGGAGCGTTGTTCTTCTGCAGGATATCCACCACTCTGTGGAAGCCAATGGGAGATCTCTTCTTGGTGTAACCCAACCAGGTTTTGGTGTTGAATAAACTGTCCACATCAAACCAGTTTTTCAACTTCGCTCGAGCTCCAAGTGCTGTGAGGATGTACTGCTTTTCTGAAATCTATCACAGAAAATATTTTTTTTGCACAGTAATTCCCATTACTACGTCAACACATACCTAGATGTATTATGGACCATCCATGAAAGACAAATGCAAATACTTAATATTCATTCGTTATTTTAGGTGCACCTGCAACCTTTGGCCACTTACATATGAATGCATTATGCAGGTAAACAACTACTGATTGTAGTTTATGCATTGACGCCCATACAGTAGTCATTAACTGGTGGCCATTGTCCGGATGAAGACCTAGCGAAATATTTCAGTGGACTGAACCAAGCACTCAGGAAAAAATCCAATTTTATATGAAATTGATTGATATATGAGAAAAAAAAAAAATAGCAGTAGGCTCCTTGTTTTTATTTTTGTTCTTTTGTATGCATCACATACATGTATATAGATTATTTACCTACAGGCACTTTCCACAAAGATATTTATATAGTTTGCTTATTTAATTTATGGCTTGTTAAAAAAAAAAATATCAGTGACAAAAACGTACATTTCAAGAAAACTGGATAGAAAAGTATATATGTTTATTCTTTTTTAAGTTCTGAACAGTTGTCGCAGCTGTTCAGAGTATATTTATAAGTTTAAAAAAAAAAAAAATTTAAACAAGTGATTTAAATTGGGAAACCATCAACGCGATATACTTAAGAAATATGGCGTGTGACTTACCCTGAAGGTTTTTCTGATGTTAGCTGGACTGCTGAAAGTCCCCTGCACATAAACGCGTATTCCAAAACTTAAAAACCGTACATATAACTACATATAATAAGCTTGTCGTAATGCTATGACGGTCCTAGAAATGCTGTAACATGAATACCCTGAATGTGCTTACCTCAGACTCTCCGTAGTGATAGAAGCAGGAGTAGTACAGAGTGGTGATAATGGGCATGTTCAAGATTGAAGCTTTTCTTGGGAACTTCTTAAAAACCTCTGCCTGACCCTTCTTGTCATTAGCCTAAAAGAAGCACAAAGTGTTCAGTTTTATAACTGAAATATTAGAAGGATATACACATCCACTGAGCACTTTATTACTAAACGAACACTGGGTAAGGCCTCCCTTTGCTCTCAAAACAGCCTCAATTTTTTGCGTCATGGATTCCACAAGCTGTTGGAAACATTCCTTTGATATTCTGGTCCATGTTGACAAGATTGCCACTGAAGAACACTGAACTTCGTGTCATGCTCATAAAATCAGTCCGAGATGACTTTTGCTTTGTAACATGATGCATTATCATGCTGGAGGTAGCCGTTAGAAGATACAGCCTTATTCCAAAATGGGTTAAATTCAGTTTTTTCCTCAGAATTCTACACAAAACACCCCATAATGACAACATGAAAAAAGTTTGCTTGAGATTTTTGCAAATTTATTAAAAATAAAAAAAAACTGAGAAAGCACATGTACATAAGAAATTCACAGCCTCAATTTAATCCATTTTGGAATAAGGCTGTAACATAACAAAATGTGGAAAAAGTGATGCGCTGTGAATACTTTCCGGATGCACTGTATATTCATGTTGTTGGTGCTAAACTCTGACCTGACCATCTGTGTGCCTCAGCAGAAATCAAGATTCATCAGACCAGGCTACGTTTTCTCAGTCTTTATATGTTCAGTTTTGTTGAGCCTGTATCCACTCCAGCCACAGCTTTCTGTTTTTATCTGATAGACGTGGAACCTGACGTGATCTTCTGCTGTTGTAGCCCATCTGCCTCAAGGTTTGATATGTTGCTCATTCTGAGATGCTTTTCTGCTCACCACAATTGTACAGAGTGGTTGTCTGAATTACTGCAGCCTTTCTGTCAGCTCAAATCAGTCTGGCCATTCTCTCATCAACGAGGTGTTTCCATCTACAGAGCTGCTGCTCGCTGGATGTTTTTTTTTTTAGATTGCACCATTCTGAGTAAACTCTAGAAACTGGTGTGTGTGAAAGTCTCAGGAGATCAGCAGTTGTAGAAACACTCAAACCAGTCTGTCGGGTACCAACGATCATGCCATGGTCAAAATCACTGAGCTCACATTTTTCCCCCCTCAGTCTGGATCTCACCATATAGCCATGCACAATGTGTAAGTATACAAACTATTTGTTTTCCTGTGTATTAAGCTCTCACCTCTATGATAATCTGTCTCTCCAGGAGTGTGTAGTGGTCTTGTACATGTGTGGCATCATCGTGAGAAAAAGGAAGACTAAAAACAAACAACAAGATGAAGAGAGACAGTCAACACCTCTTAAGACAATCACAAAAGAGGAGTTACATTGTATCTTTGTCGTACCATATGTGTTTACCTCAGAGCTTTTTTGAGGTAGTCTCTCCTTTCACCTTCATCTTTAATATTCATATGCTCCTTGTACTGCATTAACTAGAGGAGCGTTAAAAAAAAAAAAAAAAAAAAAAAAAAAAAAAAACCCATCAGTGCTGAAAATCATACCATTTGTCACAACATTTTGGAATAAAGAAGTAATTAAGGAAGTTAAAATGTGAAAACTAATTTTAAAATTAACTGATGAAATCAGAGTCCACCTACCGCCATATCCTCTGTTCTGCCCTGTGCCCTGTTACAAAGTCATTTGATAAGAGTTGATTACACTGTAAATAAAGGCAGCTATACAAATACAGCCACACACAGGCAAAAAGCTATTAACTATTCTTACGTTAACATCCTAACTCCTAATCAGTACAGGTTTAAATAGGTCTAAAAGGTCCACTTACTTCATTAACTCCACCAAAAGCTTCTGCTCTCCCATTTCTTTCAGATAATGAACGTAATGCCGCAGAGCTATTTCCCTTAGCATCAACTCTCGGAAGAGGATTTCTGCAAATGTGTCACAGCAAATAAAGTATTCAAAATGAAAACAATGGCTGATCATTACACAAAAAATGAAAGTCAATCAATAATACCTACCTACCTTTACTTAATGAGTTCTTTAAATATATTAAGACCTACAAGAGAAGAAAGCAATTCTTATCAGTGACCAGGTACTAGATCCTACTGCCAGTAGGAGCTTTATCAGAATGAATTAAAAGTGTATGTGGGATGCTTACTGCAGTGATGACGTTGCCATCGTGAGCACTGACTGCTTCATCCAGCAGCAACAATTTGTCCTGTAGAGAGCGGAACCTTTCCAGGGAATACGCCTGCACAGATAGAGACAATGTCACGTTAAACTACTATGAAGAAACACTGTTCTTATCTAAGTTCTGATCACAGATTCCACCTCAAGCATCACTTTCACTTTCACTACGGATCTTACTGTATAAGATGAAAAAATAATAATACGGATTTATAGAGGCGAGTTTGTTATATATAGAACAGACATGCAGGTGCTTTGCTACGTGTCCATTTGTACAGTTCTGGTAGTTAATTTGACACACTGGCTACACTGATACTGAAGTGTTAATACTGTCAATTCTTATGGAAATAAAATGCTATACCATGTTATACTGAGCTGAAGGATAGGAACTACAGCTCCTTCACTCTCTCTCAAACACGCAGACACGCACGCAGACACGCACGCAGACACGCACGCAGACA
>JAQQZR010000020.1:4174079-4205894 GCA_030068235.1 Notoglanidium macrostoma
ATGTCTTTGGACTGTGGGAGGAAACCGGAGCACCCGGAGGAAACCCACGCATGCACGGGGAGAACATGCAAACTCCGGACAGAAAGGCACCCTGGGTGACCCGGGGATCGAACCCAGGACCTTCTTGCTGTGAGGTGACAGTGCTATCCACTGCACCACCGTGCCCCCCCTCTTAGTTCCAGTGAAGGGAAATTGTAAAGCTACAGCTTACAAAGACATTCTATACAATTGTGTGCTTCTGACTTTGTGGCAACAGTTTGGAGAAGAGCTACATATATGTGTGATGGTCAGGTGTGAACAGACTTTTGGCCAAATAGTGTGCCTCAGGAAGTAGGGCGACCATTTTTGACTTCCATGCGTTCAAGCCAGAGATGTTCTTAAAAGAGGAGATTTCAATCTTTTGGGTGATAACGCATGTTGGCTGTGGGCTCTTTGAATAGAGATCAGAGGCCGTTCTGTTTGAATGGAATCGTATGAGAGAAGTTTCTCAGCACCCTGTACAAATTCTTATCTCGTAAAAACAATTGGTTTCATAACAATTACTACATCTGTGGTGATATTTAACATCTTGTCTATAGACTAGTAAATTATGATGCCACCTGCCACGATCAGTGTTGACCATTGTCACTTCTATTCAATTCTGACATCAACCAATTAATAAGCAAGTAAGTAAATAAGTAAATAAGCTATTATCTTCCATTTGTGGCAGTCTTGTCTGCTGTACCAAATGTTAGGAGAATGTTGCGTGACCTGATACCTCTGACTCACAGTGATGCATGTAAATCAAGTTAAACTCGTTAGTTGTTACGTTCTCATCAACAGGAAAACTGCCAAGATTGTTATCGCTCACTTTTAAGAACATCTCTGCTCAAACTACAAATTTTTGGAAAATCCAAGAACACCTCCATGGTTGTCTTTTGCTAGGAAGAAGCTAGCTAGCGAACTGGGATAAGTGATGTACGATTTCCACAAAATAGCAAACTGTGTAGTCAGTGTAGTAGATCTAAAAAGCTCACGGCTGTATATGCGTTGATCTAATGCACACACTAATATATAGAGTATGACTCATTTAAAGGTGAGAAGTGCTGCTTTGTTTATTGATGCTGCTGATGATTTGATGTCACTTGCTGAACTCCGGGGTGAGGTGATCATCCAGAAGTACGAACACATTTTTATATAAATGAGATGAAAGTCAATTATGTAACTACCTTGTGCTACTTCACATGAAGTAAATAATTTCATGAAACAATTACACATAGGGAAATTCCATATATATTAATCCAGAGTCCCATCAACTACTCCTAAGTTCAGGCTATTTTTATTATTTGAATTTTATTTATGATTCTGTGAAAAGAACTTCCCCAAACAAAAAAGGTATGAGGACCTCTCCTGAGTAACATCGAAACAAGTTATTGAAATAATTATAAAATACTTATCAATTTTATATAAATGTATTATTATTATTGTTGTTGTTATCATAAATAAGATCTCATGTGAATGTTGTAAACTTGTCAGCAAATCTAATGTTTTATATATTTGGTTTATGCAATAACAATAATAAATAAATAAGTAAATAAAATGTTCCCAAGTAGGAATTCAAAGCTGGGGGGGAGCAATTGGTTTATTCCCAGTTAGAGGGAATGCAGCAAGCTGGTCCTATTGGAATTGAGAAAAGTTGGGAATCTCTAAAGTAAGGGAGGAAAAAAAAACTCACTATCATATTGTGCTACTGTAGAAAAAATTCATGTGGTGGTGTGATGCCATGGAAAAGCTTATTTTCCAATAACTGCTGGTCCTGAAATGTTTTATTTCTCATGAATCACAGCAAATTACCAACAGTTCTTTTTTTTTTATAAATTTTTAGAGCATCATGCATTTTATTTTATATTACATTTGTTAACTAGCTAGTCTCTTTCTTCTCTCTCATGAAGTTTAAATAATACAAAGCACACAAAATCCTCCGTTCTGGGCACATTTCCATGGTGGAAAAGCAAAAATAAAATTTTTTTTTTTTTTTTTTTTAACAAAATGCTGGCAATGTATAATTCTGAAATGTATTCTTAATAAGATCTAAAATATACTAACAGAAATTTGGTACAAAATTGATTTTCTTTTGGTAAAAATATAAATCATGGTCCCATTTGAATGCACAGATGTTACTTTGGTTTACCCAGTGCCTGGAACTTATAAGACGCCTATAAGAGAGACCCTCAGCTGCTTTAAGTGTTTTTAATGCAGAACTCAAACATATTTCCTTCCTAATCAAACTCTATAGAAGAGATCACGTGTTTCAGATGAGATGACAGGCAAAGTCTTGGTGCATCCCGCCGACAATCATGAACCCGTTGTATAGAAACAATGGAGTCAGTTGATTTTAATTGAGCACAAAACCCCGCAACACTCCTTTCTTACACACTAGTATGACAACAGAAGTGCCACAGGTACTCTTTTATTGTGTTCAGATTTGAGACTAACAATTCAATAATTACAAAGATTTTACGTTGTGTTTTTTTTTTTTTCTTCTGAAGCAAAAGCAGCAGTGTTTTGAGGATAAAGTCCTGTTTTTAGAAGTCAGGTGGAAGGGAGGGGGAAGGAGGAACAGAACACACCACCAACACACAAAAAAAATCTGGGACTCTAAAACATGTTTGTGTGCAAGTTTTATACAGTGTTTTTTTTTTTTATGGGAAGGACACAATATAAAACAATTAACCTGTCCTTTAAAAAAAATGACTGAAATGCTTTAGTGGACAATGTGTTGTGGAACTGAAGGCACACTACTGAAAAAAAAAAAATGGATACACCAGTCGCGTCTGTAGCTCGTGTCACAGTTCTCGTCCAGTTCCAAAACCGACAATCATTTTGAGAGACTCGCACTCGATGGCTTGTAGATGGTCCATAATGCACCAGTTACGCATAAACAGGGGACTGAGCATGGCTATGATGAGAAACTTATCACATATTTATTTCTTTATAAAGCACACACAAGCAGCAGCAGCAGTTTCAGAACAACTATTAAAATCCTATGAATAGTGTGGTCCTTTAGCTGTGTGCCATTTCTTTTGTTAAAACACTTATCTATTTGTAAAGTCTCGTTTCTGTTCACTTTAGTTTTTCTTTTTTATCATTTAGGAGCAGTGTTCCACCAGCTAAATCTTTTCGTGTCAAACATCTCTAGGTTAAAACATGGATATTACAAATGCTGGCTGAAAAAAAAAAAAAAAAAAAAAAAAAATTACAATACAATACAATAAAAGTGCCCACTGGTTCGGCTTAAAATCCCCGCCGTCTAATAACCAATCCGAGCCGACACTCGGACGAGACACAGAGAGAAGTGTCAGTGATCAAAACAGAAAAAAGGTGGGGTTTTTTTTTTTTGTTACTGGACCAACTGAAAAATTGAGGATGTCTCATCCTTGGTCTCCAGAGTCATGAAGAGTTCCTTCCTACCATCACATGAGTGAACACGTCCACTGAAATTCTATACACTTTAAAAACAGCAATGCAGTCTCTTTCCCTCTCATCAGTATATTTAAGAAAATGTTTCATGATCGGAGCAGTCACAATTGTTTTTTTTTTGTTTTGTATTTTTAAATGTGAGCCTCTTATTTTCTGGGATTTTTAAATCGTGGCAGCTGTCGGCTAACCATTTATCTAAAAAACAAACGAACAAACAAACAAAAAAAACCCTCGCATGAGCATCATACCAAACAGAGATTTATAAAAAAAAAAAAAAAAAAAATAAAAAAAAAAAAAAAAAAAAAGATCGACATAAGCATGATTACACCCTGCTAGCTATAATGCCACAAACGCTCCAACAGGGGGCAGATGTGACACACTTCTGCTGAACAAATGTAGCAGAAGCTCAGATTTTCATTGAGATGCCCTGACTTTCTGAGTGTGTGACAGTTTCCCAGCTCCGTTCAGAGGGTATATTTTCTCGCCCTGCATCCGAGACGAGGAAGCTTTTTGTTGTCCATGGCGTTAGGGCGGGTAGTGAACTGATGAGATGATGACACTGAGTCTTGGCACTTTGTAGCAAGTCCTAGCTGAATGGAAGGGAATGGTTGGAACAGTAAGATAAAGTGGAGAGATGTTTGTGTGGACGTGAGTTGTTTTTCGCTCTCAGCCATCCAGGGTGTGTTCCAAACCATCCAGAGTAAGCTGACTACGGTGGGGGGAGTTGGGGCTAGGAGGGCTGCTCGGGTTCGAGCTGTTGGATGGGGTGGAGTGTTTGGTAGAGTCCGAGTCGGGCTGCAGAGAAAGAAAAAAAGGGGTGGCAAATATGTAAGACATAAAAAAAAAAAAAAATGCATTTAATTTCATTATTACAAAAAAAAAAAAAGCTCCTATTTTGTAATTGTGGTGAGTGATTACGCATCACAGCCTGAGGCTTTTCTGCTGAAGTGGGACCAAAAACTGTGGTTTAACTCCGCCTGAGGCTGACACATGATCAAACCTCCTAACAGCAGCAATGAATCATGCTTTGAACAGTGTGCTCGCTAGGGTCTAACCTGACTGAAAAGAAAGCATCATTTGATACACTAGCAGAGCAGATTGCTGTTTTTTTTTGTTGTTTGTTTTGTTTTTTTAAAAACACATACCTCTTTCTCGAAGTCCTGATCAGGATCAGAGATATTGCGAGATGACCCTGCTCCTATGAATTCACCACCCCCTTAAAAAAAACAAAAAAAACAATGACACAATGCTATTAAAAAGCGGTCAACATGACTGACTTGACTTTTTGCCTCTGGCTGTGGGGACGGGGGCGGGGAATACTAACCCGAGGCAGTGCGTGTGATGTGGGTCTTACTCCTCGTTTGCCTTGAAATACTAGAAAGAGGACGTGGTTTGTCCTTGGTCAAGTCATCCTGAGAAGAAGGCATCATCTATAGTAGTGAGCACAGTGAGTCAGTCAACCATAAAACAGGAACCCAAAAAAACAAAAAAACAAAACTTCAACTTGCTTTGAAAATAGTTTCACTTGTAGAATCAGGCAAAATGACACACTGGGCCTCATTATAGGAAGCGGCATTAATCAAACAAATTTATTCATAAGTTGTTTGCTGTAGTGAGATGAATGAAAATCCTGTTAATTTGGTAAACCATATCCAACAAGCGTTCCTGAGATTGTGTCAATTTACAATGAGACTCATTTATATAAACCTCGACTGATGGGCTTCAAATTGTATAAATACAAATACAAAATTTTATACACAGTTTACGTTCAAGTGAAGTTTTTGTGAAACTCGTTTCATTTTAACGTGGTGAAAGAAAGCAATCCAAAAATCCATAAATTAAGACCAGTAAGTTCACGTTTCAATTTGGACAAAAGAATTGGCACCCTATTTAAAAGAAATGGACGTTAGCATGTAACTGTGATGCTAGCTGACGCATTGCAATGGCTGAGATGATGCGTCACAAGCTGTTCTTTTGTGTAGTAAAGTTTTTTCAACTTTAGCTTTCTGTGAGCTTTGTTTTTCTTTTTTTTTTTTTTAGGAGTTTTGAAGGAGTCGCAAAATGTAAATCAGCTTTACCGTGAGAGTGCTTGGTAATTTTTATGCGTTTTTGTTTTGGTCCACAAAAACTTTCACAAACAACTTTACTAAAAGACTTATAAATGATGCCCAATGTAGTACATGTGCCTTAAAAATGAAGCTATCTCTAGCTTTTTATGGCTCTCTGGCTGGTAGTTCATTTAGAACATGACCTGCTTACAAACAGAAAACAAACAGCTCATACATGTAAGTAAACAAGCTCAAACATCTGCAGTCAAGCAACCTCTCTGCACGAACCACGGCATTCAGGCACAAAGCAACAAACGGGAGAGGAGAACAGGAATAAGGACCTGTCCTTATGACATGAGGATAGCAGGAGAAAGAGGAAAGTAAAGTACAGGGTGGGGTGAGCACAGATGGGGAGAGGGAGAGCAGGGTTGCCAGCCTACCCTTCCGAGGGAAGAGGTGGAAGGTGAGGAGGAAGAGGAGGAGAGTTGAGGCAGGCTCTGCTGGGAGGAAGCCTCTTTCTGCAGATAGAGCCCAGCAGAGGCAGGACTCATGTGATAGACGTGCTCAAAGTTGGTTGGAGGGGAGATCAGGGCGTGGTGTCGAGAGGAAGAGGGGGAGGGAGTCTCGCTCGACTGCTTCCACCCCAACCATAGAGATCAGGAGGGGAGAGAAAAAGAGGAGGAGGGAATTTGAGAGAAGGAGGAAAAATGGGGAGGATGGAAGAGAGGATGCTACTACTAAACAGGAAAACAGAAGACAACGTGAGCAGCAAAGAGGTTGGACATCAGACAGAAAAGGATTCAGCCGAGTGCAGTTGTAAAATAACAGGAAAAAGAAGGTTAGGGTGATATGAAATCTGGGCAAGGTCTGGAAATGCACAATGCAATCCTCAACACAGTTTCAGTCACACATCACAGCACTGATACATACAGTGCATCTCATTTCATAGAACAAAAATATGTGGTGTAGTATTGGGTTTGAAGGGAACAAGCATTACTTATTAATTGTCAGTAAAATTCTTTGACAGTTACACCATCGTAGAAGGTTGAAGATCATGTTGCGTTAGTTATAAGTCTGTAATGTTAGGACGGCAAATGGTGTTTTAGCTTTGAGTACAAGGCCATTACCAGAGGCAGGTCCATGAGAACTTGCATCCCGTCTCCTGGACCCATATGGGCTACATGGTTGAAATTTGTCGGGTTGGAGATCAGCTTGGACCTCATTTCTGGGTCCCTCAGCATCTCCCTGTTAGAAACGCATCAGATAATTTCAGAGAGGCTCTAACGGATAGGACGATGAAATGGTCAGCATGTGACTGGAAGGCCAAGGCCTCTTACCTCCTCTGCTGTAGCCGCTCTTCTTCAGGAACCTTGAAGAGGAACTTTCTCTTGCTGCGCGTTCTCACCATCAGTTTCTTAATATTGTCGGAGGTCTCAGGTATAGTCAGATCACACCCTTCTGTGGCAAAAGCCAAGCAAGATGGACAGAGAAAGACAAAAATCAGATACAGAAAGGAGAGCAAGACACAAGATCAGCAGTCATCACATAAGACTTGCTTTTCTTTATGACTTATACATGAAGTCAGGCTCAGAATGGTAGTGTGTAAAGCAGTCATGGGCCTCACTGCCTGGCAGCGAAATGAATGAGGTCATTTCAGTTTACCAAACAAAAGTACCATTATCAGCAGGGCAATCTGCCAGGACTGAGAAGAAATGAATTGGGGAAAAAAGTGGCACAGAGTGTAAAACCCAGCAAACATTTCTGCATCTGTCTGAGAAAGGAAATGTGAGACTGACACTGACTGAACTGTACTTGAACTTTACACTTGGAGCCACTAAGTCTAATATCACACGGGCCAATCAGTGTACCTGAAATGTAAGTGACTCAGCAGTACATACCTGACTAAATATCAGATAATACATTACTTAAAGACCTGAAGCAGACTGAGTAATGAATCCACAGCGGGGCCCAGGTTAATGAGAGTACCTGCAGCATTGTTGCTGAAGTAGATGAGGCGGGGTTGCTCTGATCCCAGTAAGTTGAGGCTGCCCTCCACATTCAGGGGTCTGATCTGACGAGCCAGGAGACACATCAGAAGCAAATTGGTCATTCGTACGTTACTGAATGCAGAATCATTCAGGCAATCAATCAATATTAATATAATGCACGCAGTATTTATAGATTTATCACCATGCCTACCTTCCTTAATGAAATGGTTTGGACCCATTCTGTGGTGTGGACATCAAATACGTCAACTCCGTAATCGCTGTAAACAGTCAGGTAAGTGGAGTTTGAGCCTGAAAATACACAGAAAATACATTCAATCATAACTGTCTGAAAAAGCTTGAAAGAAA
This sequence comes from Notoglanidium macrostoma, assembly GCA_030068235.1. Classification (NCBI taxonomy): domain Eukaryota; kingdom Metazoa; phylum Chordata; class Actinopteri; order Siluriformes; family Auchenoglanididae; genus Notoglanidium; species Notoglanidium macrostoma. Next base: position 4,181,941 of record JAQQZR010000020.1, read on the forward strand.
AAGTGAAACAAAACATGAAAACAGTCATACGTACTACACGCTAGTGGAGTGGCAGGCCACATGAGCTCCTGGGTGCGTGAACGGCGGCCCTGGCCATCCACATAGACGCCAAGCTGGCTGAAGCAAAGCAGTAGCTCGTTGGAACCCACCTCCATTGCATGAAGAGCATCTAGTTGTTGCTGGGCAAGGAAGGCAAGGGAAGGATCAGCCGGGCTCACCAAGCTTACAGGTGCCACCTCAGACTGCAGCGCCAGCAGAGCAAAGCCTGATGGGTAGCCTACGCACACTCGCCCACGCACCATGCCCAACCATTGCACCACGCCCGGCGCCTGCACCTCCCACAGGCGTCGGGCATAAGGCTTGGCTCGTGTGATCTCGTAGCAAAGCACCTGGCGCTTCACAGCAGCCATCATGTAGGCGGAGCCACCTGGTCGCAGGGAGCCCACACTAAGAGCCTGACAGCCCTTTGTCTCAGCCAGTTTGACATCAAACGCCGGCTCAGCACCATCCAGTGCCCCCCATGAGTGCAAGTGCACGTGTCGGTTACGGCCGCACAACAGCACCACCATCTTCTCTTGAGGGACCGTCTCGATCTGGTGGACTTTCTTGCAGTCAGCAGCACGCACAATGACTGCAGGAACAAAAAACCCAAAGCATTCATGAGAGAGCAACGACACTACTTATTGTGTCTATGGTTAGGAATCACCTAGGTCATTTTGAATGTCTACTAGTAATCGAAAATCAATGCAGAAACATCTCAGACCGTCACTAGTTCTGAGAACAATGACTTACTAATACTAAATTCTGCACTGATTTTTTTTAAACTATAGCAAACAGTATGTAAGACTTGTACCATCTCTGGTAATCTCCACCACAAATAGGCCCTCCTCTGTGCCCAATGCTATTCGTTCTCGGTCTAGGGAGAAAAAACAAACAAACAAACTTTGTTTATATGTGCTAAATAATTTAATATACGCAAAAATTCTAACATAAAACCAATATTCAGGACACACGCACCAATGATGGCTGCAGAGAGTGTGGTTTTAATTGCTGGCAGGTTGCTGTCATAAGCCTCATGCAGGACGTGCACTACTCGGTTTTTCAGGCGGTTCTTGGCTAAGATACTCTGCAGACCCTCCAGGATGCCCACCCACTTCCTTTTCTCACCCTCACTCTCAGCCAAGACCAGCAGAGACACCGCCCGCGCTGGAGAGCCCAGTGTGGACGACGTTACCTAAGTGGGTCAATAATCAACAGTCAAAAGGCAGGAAAGGAGTGCACTTATTCTATGCGTCCAACTTGTGAAAAGTTTGTGTTGACGTACCCTGAATATGCAAGGAACGTCTTTGCGGGTAGCGTGGATCACATCTGACGCCAGCACAGAGCTTACAGAGAACTCCTCGTCTCTGTGGGAAAGAGGGGGGAAAAAAAACAAAAGAAAAACCCCAAAGCGGGAGAATAATATTATAAAGCACATTCTTTTTGTTTTTGTCCATGATGGTTCGTGTATGGCTATTAAATAATCAGGAACGGGGCAGCAAGTAAAACTCACCTGAGGTCGAGGACCTGGCTGGCCACCACACCAGGCTGAGTGGACTTCCCTTCAGGGACCTCATACAGGAAGAGTTTACAGTCACATACCACAGCATATGCTCTCTGCCAACCCTTCTTCACTCCAGTAGGCTTTGGGATCTGACAAAGTAGCACAGAGAAACAAGCTTCAGGTGTACATACAAGGCTGAACAGAAAAAGCATGTAGAAACACTGGACATTCAGTCAGACAGCCACACTGACACTTACTCCTGCAGTTCAGGCACTTACCCTGACAAAGCCTTTGTAGGCTGTACCAATACCCCTCTGCACATCAATTCCCAGTGGCCTCTTGGCCTGCTCTGGTGGAATAGGGCACACCTGAGGAGCGTTGTCCTTACAGGACACATGACAGATAAAGGAGCACACTAAAAAGAGGAGAAAAAAAAAGAATAAAAACACAGATATATTCCTTGAATGAACATGAAAATGCTTTGTAGAATAATCAGCCTTGGCTGTAGTGTGGTGTACCCACCCTCGCAGGCATAGCCCTGTCTGATCAGGCCCACCATTAGAGATGTGCAGTGTGTACATTGTGTTGGACTCGAGAAGGTCTTAATGCTCAGCTGGTGAGCTTTAGGCTGGGGAAACAAACAGCAGTAGTACCTAATAAGAAGCTAATACAACTAATAATGCTGACAAATATGGCTAAAAAATAACAAAGTGGTGAGTTCAAGCGGGCATCTATATCGTCCCTAATATTCTCTAAAAGACATTGAAAAAGATCACCACAGTGGTTGGGTTTAAAGTTAGGAGAAACATGTCCGGATTCACTGCTGTACCTTTGGTGCTGTTAGCAGTGATGACTGGTAAGCTGGAGATGGGGTAGGTGGGGTGGCAGCTGGGGGCTTCACAGGCTCCTGAAAAGGACAAAAGCATAACAAAATGGATATGCGAATATTTACCGATATGTAGTATATAGTCTTTTGACCAAGATAAGTGAAAAGAAAATTGGGAACAGTTACCACTATGCTACACATACATAATTTTTATTTTCAAAAGAGACAGTCCGGTTTAAGAGTCAACAAACAGATTGGGGGGGGGGGACGACCAACTGATTAATATTAAGAGTAAGCATTCTGAAAAGGCTACCTTCAAAACAAACCGAATCAGTATGATGTAACATTTTAGTTGCTGCAGTGTCATGTCATTATGAGAAAACTTGGGGTTATGAGAACCAAGGGGTTCTCAAAATATTCCAGCCCTTTAACTGTAAAAGTACCGATTTATTTTACAAACATAATTCAGCTATTCAAATATTAAGTTTGTTATTTAAATGTATGCAATAATTCTTTGGCTACTCATTGGAGAATGGTACTGGTGCATTGTTATTTTCATCACTGCAACAAAATGATAAAAATAGGTGAATAACAAATAATAATTAGGTAAAAAAAAAAATGGCTTATGGCCTGCTAATGCAGACTCTGGTTACTAAGACAGGAAGTTAGCACAAAGCTGGAATGTTGGAGGAAGTATAAGGTGGACACTCACATCCTGCTCTGAAGTTGCTGAGGGTGAGGGAGAAGGAACGTCTGTTTTCTGAGGCGTGGCCTCAATCTCACTGACTGAGCTAGTCTGGAGAGAGAGAATCACTCAGGTGAAAAGCAGTACAGTGTTTCTCTAAGCTGGTGTTTAGGTGTTAAATATGGCATAAAAATGTCCCATTTTTTCAAATATGGAGAAGCAGTCATCTGGACACAGATTAATCCAGGAAAGAAATAAGAACAACTGTGTGTGCAATAGTCCAGGCCATGACTCATGAAATTTTTCTGACAAGTATGACTTTCTTTAAATGGGAATGTACCAAGTATATTTTCTACTAAAAACACACACTAGAATATTATTAGTAATCACAATGAAGTTGCAGACATAATGACTCCAATATTTTTTTCAACATAAAGCAATTTTATCAAGTACACTCATAAGAAATTAGACATGATTACAGAGAACCTCTTTATCCTACAGAAGTTCTATTACACCTTTTCATGAGCCATGAAGTTTCAAATTTATCAGAAATGTTCAACTGTGTCTAAGACAATTACAAAACACTTATTCAATTGCACAGGACAAATTATGGTTACAAAAGTGCATGAATGGTGCAAGAGTTTAGAGCATTGTTGTTATATAGCTGCTCCAAGTCTTTTCATAGTTCACATAAAAACAGGCAAACAATTTCAAATAAAAAGATAATCTGGAAATTATTCTGATTTCGAAGTTATGGTACAGTCTAAATGTCCACATTGTTTGGGATTGGGGTAACAAGATTGGACTAACATTCATTTAGTCTACATTGGCCTAGTAATATGGATCATCAGTGTTCTTAAAAGAATAAATAAATAATAATATTAATAATAAAAATCCACCCCCACAATTCAATTATCTTTGACTTTTTCTACATTCTTATTACTTCCTCAGTTAATAAATCATTCCATATTAAACAAGGTCACTTTCCTAATTAAATCCTAATCATGACTCACAGTATGAATATGCAATCTAGACTAATGAGGTGTGATATTAGCCTTTTTAGAGGTTAGATAAGATACAAGGTGGTGGTTAATGCAAACTCTAGGATGCTAAGCTCTATGCAATGACTTGCTAACCTTTAGCATCTAGAATTAGCTTGGCAGGGATCTTGGATTGGGGAAATTACAACAGGGAAACATCGTCAGCAGACAAAAAGAGGTTCTGGCCACTACTGTAGTATCCAAAAATGTAACACTATGCTGTCAGGTATAGAGGTTTAAATTGTGTAACCTACTATAAATAAAACTCAATCAAAGGCATCTGACATTATCAAACAGACTTTGAATGTGTTTTGCACCTAATCGTCTTTATAAAACATAAATAATAAATAATGCTGAGGCACTCCACTTCTTTGTCTGCTGACTGCTCCTCTCCAGAGGGGTTAAAGGTGACGGAGGGGGAGCGGCTCTGAGCAGCCAACTTACTTCATCCCAAAATGCTAGCAGAGAGGATGCAGATGAGGAAGAGACAGAGTCCTTTTTTGGGGAAGGGACAAACATAAAATTTCAGATCAGACAGCCTTTTTTAGTTATCCTGAGCTCACCACCGTTTGTGTTGTTGATTCATAACTGCTCTAAATAATAATAATAATAAACCTGATACCAAGTCTGTATGTAATAAATAAAATAACAGGCTTCTAAAATTGAAGTTGGCTTCGGAGTGTCAGAGTGAGCTTTCCGGTTATCTAGGTAAACTTTATGTGAAGGCCTTGGCTGAGAAGAAAAGTACGTTTTATGGTCATGGTCAGCTGTAGGGTCTCACTTTGTTTCTGTAAGCTTTGTGTAATTGTGTAGGGAGACAATGCTTGGTCATTAGCTACTCCTATAGGATAGACGTTGCCTGTTATATCGCATGACTAAGAGAGACAACTGGAGCCTCAGTGACTCTTGGGGAAAGTATGAAGCATCTCAAATTTATCCAGCCTGACTTTACAATTCCGCAGATTGTGTAATCCGAGGCATTCCCATTTTAATTTTGATCCCACATAAATGAGCAATCATTTAACAAGCATGTCAGAGTGAACTACTGTGTAAAAACTATTTCTATTTAACAGAGACATTATCAAAGCCAGGTGGCTGGAGATCATTATTCTGACTGCATAAACAGAGGGAAGCTTGTTAAGGCTGGATATTGCACAAGCAGACAGACAGCAGATATGTCGCAAGGAAAACTCACTCTGAACGTAAGATCATGGGCCAGGGGAGAAGTGTTGAAGTAGTCGAAGATGGAGTCCTGGAAGTCTGGAAGTTTGAGACCTACAGTGGAGCAAATGAAATGAAATGTATAAATAGAACACTATAAAACACAATATAGGGTAAAATGCCTAATTAAAGCTCTTCTCATAAATGATTAAACTGCAGTTACAAATTGCTTATTTTTTTAAGATCATTCAGTGGAAGATGATGCGAGTAGCAGCTGTTGGATTTAAAACAATAGCAGGAACTGCGCTAGAAGATCACCTCGGTCAGAACGTGTGCGGCTGTCCTCCAGGTCTTTCTTCATGCTTTCCAGCTGCTCTTCCAGCTCCCTGTTCTTCATTTCTGCATCTTTCAGTTTACTGCGGAAGACAATATGGGCTCAGAGGTGAGAGGCACACAAAAGTTGTGCAATATATATATACAAAAAAAAAAAAAATACTGCTTTAAATGACATTTTTTTTTAAACCTTTTATTGAATATGAACTGCAGACAGAGCATGTGAGCCCTGTGTTTCGCAACATCTTATCAGCACAAGTAGGAGTGAGCCACAAATCTGGGCAGAGCTGAAAGCACTGACCTCTCGAAGGAGATGTTGGCAGCTTTGACCTTGCGCAGCTCTTCCATGACCAGTTGCTTGGCTTTTAGCTCTGCCTCCAGCGCTGACTGCAGCTCTAAACGAGCAGACATGTCCAGTTTCTGACTGCGACGCACCTTCCACAAGGGATCCTATTCGAGAAGGACAACATTCATTTTCTCCATGTTGAGCAAATTTAATGTTTATGCTTAAGGGTTTAAAAAGCTTAATGCTTATCCATTTGTTTTCATCCAATCGGACCCTCGAACTTGCCATTGTTATTATTATTACAGAAATGATATCATATTAGGAGAAGTATGTCAGTTTAACTTTGTGATCTGCCTTGCAGCGAGCTCTATAGTTAGAACTGCTGTTAGAGAAAATCAGATTTGAGAATTTAAAAGTGCCGTGGTAGATTTCATAGTACCATCTTTTCGGACGAACAGGTCTAATTTTTGCTCTCTGGCGTTTGAGCCGTGCATACAGGAAGCTGCGACATGCAAGGGAAGCATACACATACAATGCTTAAAATTCAAGTCATGCAGGACTGATTTAAATGCACGTTAATTATTAGATGTGTGGATAAAAAGAGAGAGAGAAAAAGTCCCTTGTTTTGTCTCTCTAATGTTAGCCTGGTACTTCAGACACTACTGTGAGAATATTTTTCTACCATGACTCCACAGCTAATGGAAAGCAATGAATGTTCAAGCACTATCCTTTATAACAAAGTCTCAGATTACAGTACAGACGACCGGGGGTTCCCCCAACGTTCCTCACATTCATGAACTAACAACTGAATTCAGTGTACTAATCCCAACTTGTAATTCAATATCACAGGAGGTGAAACATACACAAACCTAAAAAAAAAAAAAAAAATTTCCACACATCAGATCTGAAATGAAACATTCAGATAATGTGTTCAGAACATCTGATCCAATGTGAAAAAATGAGAGGCAAGACTATTGGACTCAGTATGCCGGTTGATCGATAAACACTGATTATATACATGTTGGATCAGTACATCTGCATCAGTAAAATCTGATACCTGTCTGGTGTTTGTTACTCTTTCTGTCCATGCCAAGTGAAGAAGGCCTGTATTCCTACTTCTCGCACTTATTTCTAATAAAACTCAGACCATTTCCAAAATAATAAATTGCTTTGTACTGCTCCCAAACTAATACACCCCACTGAATGATCAGTCGCATTAAATATCACATCGTATCACTGATCACATTTCCAAATGCACATTGCATTATCTTGGAAAGAGAGGTCCAAGTCTCCTACAGTCGATAGATGATAATTGCTAGTAATTAGCAGGATACACACTGACCCCAAAGCATTAGCATTCAGCAATGAAACGCAAAACATTCATCTGCCTCTGCGTAGTCCTCTTAATTAAAAAAAAAAAAAAAAAAAAAAAAAAAAAAAGTTCCTGGCCTAATTTGAGAAGTAGTCAAAATTGAAGAGGAAGCACGGACAGATGAATAACAATAGCCATGGAAGCAATCCTCTTTCCTCTCGTTTCAGAGTCGATCCTTATTGCCATGATGCTCGATGGCTGCACTCACCCGCTTTGTGCTCCGAGGAGCCACCAAAGACTTCTGGGTAGGGGTGCTCAATCCAGACCCTTGCTAGGTTAATAGGTAAGAAACAACACTTTACAGATCTATTTACGTACATCTCCTAGAACAAGCTATAGGATCAAATCCAACTTCTGTATAAACATATTTTCCTTTAAAGAAAGCAAAAGCATCCCTTGAACTGCTGTAGATACTTCAAATGCACTGTTCAATATTTACTGTATATATAAAAAAACTGAATTCAACTTTCAACAGCAATCAAAGTAGATGGTAAAAAAAAAAAAAAAAAGAATTAATATATACTATATAATAAATATATAGTTATTTAGCTAACTTTCCATATAATCCAATGTTAAGATAGAGCTCTGTAGGTCACAAATCCCAGCAAATAACCGGCTTGCAGGAACTAGATGTCCTGTGAGGGTCACATTTATTGTGACAAGTGTCGGCACTCTTTCTCACTCTGTCATTAAATGCCCTTAACCTCATTAATGAAGGATGGACAAATCAAATGTGATCTCCTTTCACACCTACAACAGCAACATGTCACTTCTGTTAATCACGTTCCATTAGATTAGTCATTTTTAGGCACATAGGATACTTAGCCTTCTTTTAATTATATTAGCAGTGCACCATTACCGTGTTATGGCTCGGAGAAGAGTGAGCGAGAGTGCGTGTGGGACGACGACGACGACATGAAGCATAAAATGTGAAATAGAAGACAGAACCGTGTAGGAGCAAGTAAAAAAAGGGGAAGAATCTGTGCAAATAAGCTTAATATTAACTGAGCACTGATTCTTGTTCAGTTCAGATACAGTACTGTACACAACATAAACTGTTAAATCAAGTACAGGCTGCAGAGGGGCTGAAAAGTCCAAGGTTACTAAAATGGAGCAGAAAAGAGGTTGTACCAAATGTCTGGATCCCAGGCTGGAGCTGCGCAGTGACTCCAGCTCCTCAGTCATCTTCGAGGCTAGAGCTTGCAGGTAGCCACGCGCATCCTTCTCGTCACTCACCCTGCACGCAAACACATACAGAACACCACAGGACAAACATTTTCAGGATTTAGCAGATGTGATACAGATAGGAAGCTTTACAAGAGAATAAAGGAAGAAGAACAAATGCCTGGTAAATAACTTCCTCACCACTGAATGATTTCAGCGATCTGTGCCTCCCAGTGTGCAACGCTCTCCTTCTTCGAGGCCAAGTCCTGCAGCTCGTCCTCCAGCTGTCTGTTCTGGGTTGTTAGTTTGTCCACAAATGTGCATAGCTGGAGAGAATTGATACAGGGATCAATAGTCAGTGCTTAGACCTGACCTGAAACCTTTTAGGACCATTACTCTTAGATACAAAAACCCTTTTTACCACCTACCCTGTCTGTTTCTGAGGTCAGCTTGCGGTTCTCCTCGGTCAGCAGGCTCCGTTCACGCTCAAATTTCTCTTTGATGGAACCAAGAGCCTCGTCCATCTCCACTTGCCTGTCAAATATAGAAAGCATAAATCTACATGCAAGAATTCTTCTACTTAGTGCAGTGTCATAGCATTTAAAGACTATTTTTAATAGTGTGTGAGAACAGCTGACCTGAATGTACAGATCAGAAAGTGTGGTCATTAAGGGCCTGTGTCCACCAAATGTGTTTTTTGTGCTGGCAGTGTCTACTTTCTATACAAATCTTATGAAGACCAACATTGACAGTGCTCAGTGTCCTCCAGCATTCATTATTTTTTCCCACTGCGCTCGGTGCGCTTCCAGTTAAAAACTTTTGGAACACCGCTGAGCTCCACCGACCAATCAAAATCAAGAAGGGGTGGGATTTACAATAGCAACACTGTCAACAATGGTGGAGGAGAAACTGATCCTGGCCGTCACTGAGAACCCAGTTATTTATGATCCGACATCGAAGAAATAAAATGACCTATATTTGAAATCAAGGCAATTTCTTACCAACGTTTTAGCTAACCTTTTTAAAGTAGAGACTTGATGTTCATAACTGAGGAATGCACAAGTTCTAGATTATGCTTGTTGTAAATAAGTACTACAGAGCACCCACAACCTCATTTTCAGAGCGCTACCAGAGCAAAAAAAAGTGCATCTATTGGACCCTAAAAGAGAAGGCAATGTGACCTCAATCGCATACACAAAAAAATCTGGAAGCACGGATAAGTGACACCTGACCATCAAACCTCTACATGCTTCTAGAGTATCAACATTGGCATTAACACGGAGTTGGTCTGCTCTTTGCTCCTGTAGTAACCTCCCATCTTCAAAGATTTTGGAACGTGACCGAGAATTCAATTTGGCCACAAGAGCATTAGTGAGGTCAGGCACTGATGTCGGGTGAGGAGTGATGCCCGGGGTGCAGACAGTGTCAGCAGATGTAGGTGCTCTCTATGAAAGATTTAAATGCTATAGAGTAGTACGGTTTTGGCACTCTCACCGTTCCTTGTTGGCTTTCTCCAACTTGTCCTTAAGCACAAGCAGTTCTTTCTGCAGGGAGACCTGCTGGCTCTCAGAATCGTGCAGCTCTTTGCGTAGGTTCTTTAGCTCTGTGCCATGGCAGGCATCACGCTTTACAAGTTCTTCCTCATAGAAAAGAATCTTCTTATCCAGCTCAGACTTCACCTTAGTCAGCTCCTGCTGGGTCTCTGCACTCACATGTGATGCTCGACCGCTGCCCTGCTTCACCTAACAGAGAGAATGAGTGGTATTACAAGCTTATTTCTGAGGAATTACAAGAATCGGCCAAAAATCTCAGTTTGCCTGCATACTGCTTACAATACAAACCAAATGTATCATGTTCACAAGAGGAGTGATATTTAGTGTTAGTTCAATAACAGAAAGAAGCTGCCGTGTCAAATCAAGAGTGAACCCGTAGCTGATCAATTCACAAAAATATAAAATGAAATGTATATTTCAGGATATAAATTTGCTACTTTGTGCCTTTATTGAACAAAAAAATTCACATCCCTTCTTTGAATTATTAGTAGGACGCCCCTCCCACATTCCATACAACCCTGCGAATATACTTTGATCTATTTAAGTGCGTAATTTTAATTCCTGTTTACTCACAGGGCAGCTTTGATCGGTGTGTGTTGTAATGGAAATATACAGCACTGTGCAAAAGTCTTGAGCCACCCTACTTCTTTAATACAAGTTATGTTAAAGATTCTTTTAATGAATTCTGCATCACTGAGTCCGTAAAAATGATTTTAGATTTTACCAAAGATTACTTTCCCAAAAAATAATTAGCAGAACTGTGGCAGATTCTCAGTAAAACCTACAGCTAATTTCCTTTATAAAAAAAAAAAAAAAAGGCAATGGGTCGTCACACCAAATATTGACTTTACTGCACGTTGTGGCTTTTCTTTTAAGTAGAAAGATTTAATGCTATTATTTCTGAAGCCATGTTCACTTCATTAAAAAAAAAAAAAATAGGGCGGCTCAAGACTTTTGCGTAGTACTCTACATGCACAGAATATACGCCCAGATTGTGAAAATTATTAAATGTGAAATTATATACATTTTTATATTTACATTCACCTTCATTAAGCTGATAGAAATTTCAACTAAATTGGCCACAATCTCCTTCCAATTTAGATATATACATATGTTTTTATTTTAAATCCCATTGAACGATCTGTTTTTATTAATAATGGTTTATTGGCTGTACATATGCTCGGCTAGTGATGTAAAAAGAAGCGGAAGGGGAAACAAAAAAATAAATCTGATGTAAAAATAGAGGAATAGAGGAGAAATGCAAAGCACTGGATGGCATGGGATGACAAAAGGGACACCGACATAGCAGCACTAGTAACGCTCTCCAGCAGTACACCTCAATTCCACCCGCCCAAAAAACTAAACAAAAACAGCAGCACTAAAAATAATCAGGCAGGATATCCCCCGTCTGGAGGACACTGCAAGGAGAAAGCAGGATGATGAAGTGAGGAAATGGCATGGGAAGATCTAGCCAACTAGAAAAAAGCTGAAACAAAACTGAAGGTAAGAAAACTGAAGACGAATGGCTGCAAACAGGTATATGAAATAAGAAGAGGAATTGAGATAAGGGTGGGAAAAAACAATGAAATGAAAGTGAAAATAGAAAAAAGATGGTGTGCAGTTTTGATCTCTGACCTTTAGGGTCTCCAGCTCACTTTCCAGCTGTTTGGAATAAACTTCACTGTGTTCTCGCAGCTTTCGCTCCTTAGAAGCTTCTGCACGAGCATCTTCCAGCTGAGCTTCCAGCTACAACACAAACACACGCAAACACAGAGTGAAAATGTCCGATTTAGCCCGATTTCAATGAGCCACGGTCAGTGACGTTCCACTGCTATAACCTGACAATTCAGGGGAGGCTTCATCCGACATGGTGATCTTGTGAAGCCTTCATGAGGCCTTGCCTCAGTAACGCACCAACAAGTGAAACGCCACACCTGAAACACTGCTTCAGCCTTCTCTAGTAGAGGTTCATACAGCAAAACTGGCACATCATACATACAGATTCACAAATAGCCAAAATTAGGAAAGAATGGGTTTTGGCCAAAATCATCTTGCAAAGATTGTGTTAAGTCAGCAGTTAGTTTAATAAACATGGTGGTAAATACAGTTAAAGTAAATACCTTAAGATGTCTAAAACCTGCTAGCTATTATAAGTTCTCTCATCACACAGTAAATGTCAGGCTTTGAGCAAGGTGTTGGATAGCTATGTGCAAAACAATGTGAAACAAACATACAGTAAGTCTGATCAATGTAGGTTTTCAGATACCAGCTGTGAAAACTGGAACTGGAATCTTAAAATGTAATTTTGTCTCTTTTTCCCTAGATTTTCTCACTGATTTTTAGTTCTGGCCAATTCCCACCCACCAGCCCATTCTCCCTATCACACGACGGCTACCAACCAGGGAGGATGAAGGTTATCAGACTGTCTCTGAGGCACGTGAAGCCAGCCGACCACATTTTTTCAAATTGCTGCTAATGCAGAGTCAGTGGTAGCCTAAAGCGCTATCCTAGTATGCCACCCCACCCTGAGAGCATGGCCCAATATTGCTCTCTTGAGCTCCGACTCATAAACGGCTGTGGCAACATGATTTGAACTCGTGATCTCCGAGTGACATGGCGACTGCTTTTCTATTGCGCCACCAAACTATAAATAGCAGAAAATGTAAAAACTTCAGCAGGGGAAGGGTTTCCCAGGTGACCACATGCTACTGTAAACTATTCACAAACGAACAAGAGAGAAAATATTAATGCCCAATCCACTACTTATCATGAGTAACATTGTAGTTGGTCAATGTTGAAAAAACACAATGGTCTCAGAAATGACTAATTTACCACAATAACAATACATCATTATATCACCCACCCCTAACCATGTCTACATCTGAGCAATGCCATGTACTGAAATCACGTGTGCACATGGAAGTGTGTGAGACATGGTGAAGAATAAGTGAAAGAGAGACACATTGTGCTTGGGAGAACGAAACTAACTGAGCGAGCTGACTGGGTTCACTCTAAAGGCACAGTGAGCAAGGCATGTTCCCTCTCCTTTATTCAAGCCAGTCGGTGCTGCCCATCTGGCTCTGGTTAAACATGTAGGTCCAAGGAGGGTCAGAGAGGAGGCCTACGGCAAGTGGGGGAGAGCTGACACATTCCTGCTGTCGCCCCCGGAGATCTGAGCCTGCTGACTTTAAGCAAGGCCAGGCTCCTCTTTCTTCCTGCGCTTCTGTTGTGTCACTAAGGTACGCCAGAAATGCAGTGCATTCCTGAGCTGTTGTTTGGCAGTGTGCTGCCCCAGGGGAAGCTCAGTGTTATAAATATTGCAAGATGAAACATGGCTGAAGCACCAAAAAAAAAAATCCCATCCAACAACAACAAGATGGCACACACTACTTCAAATAACCCTCGACATCGAAGCAGATAAAGTGCACATAAATTCATTTCGAGACAAGTGACAAGATACACACACTATTTCGCCCTCACCTCTTTGCGGGCCTTCTCGGTCTTGCGGATGTCCTGGCGCATGCCATCGAGCTTCTGCATGAGCACCTCCATCTCCTCCTCCTTGTCGCGGAGCTGCCGCGAGAGCCGCTGTTTGTGCGAGCGCAGCTCAGCCATGCGCTCGTTTACCTCGGAGAACTCCTGCATGGCCAGCTTCCTCTGTTGGTGAGCGTCTTTCAGCTCCTTCGTCTGAGACTTCAGGCGCTCCAGAGACTCCACCAGTTGCTGCGGATGCAGACAAGAGATACGTTGAGGAAGGAGATGAAGAAGGAAAAGAGAAAGATGGACAGGAGAGCCAAGTGGTAGTGGTGAAAGCAAGCAACAAAGAGTGAAGGAAGAATGGCTACAAGATGGAGAAACAAGACGTGAAAGTGAGAAAGAATGAGTAAGAAGAGAAGAAAGTCGTCCGAGCTGCCGCAGAGAGTTGACTGAAAAGGAGGCTGAGTGAGAAATAGAAATTGCCAAGAGAATTGGGAGCTCTATGATAGAAGAGAAGGACGTGCTGCAGTTAATGAGTACATTATCAACCTACTGCAGCTTTGCTCTCAAAGACGAGAGGCAAAAATGTGTGTTTTGAATGTTCTGAGAATGAATCTGTCAAAATGCAGCAGCTGATGGTTTAGACTGGGTGATCAGGTGGAGGAGGACAAATCCAATTTTTTAAAAAATGTAATGGGATTGAGGAAATCCTTCTGCCCCTGGCTAAGTGAGAATGCTGGCATTAACCATGATGAAGGGGTCCAGTGTGCAGAAATAAACATTGGGATGAAATAAGATAAAGGGTCAAGATTCAGGTGAAAGAGCAAGCTTAGACTGGAACATTAGCTGCAAGAGGTTTCAAGAAGCATATAATATAACATGTTCAAATACTTGACACTAGTTTAGAGTCTTGACAAATCATGAAATCATTATCTAGCCTGCAGCATGGCAGGTGAGACTCGAATCTGCTTCCTGGTCATGTTTTGGTTGTCTGGAACACTAATTATTTAGGCTAAAAATAGTACAGTAACTCCAAAGTATGACAAAACAGTTAAGTGTATTAATACAACTAATCCTTAACAAAAACGAACAAGTACTGAAATTTCTGGACAGGACGACTCTCTCTAACCAAAGTCTTTATCATTTTTGTCTTAGATTTTGGTTTGAGCTCCAGCTTTCTCTCATGTCTCTTCACATATAAACCGTTATTCGAATCTGGTGTCTTTATTTTGGATGACATGCTGTATGTAGAATTATATGATAGTTTTGCGCGGTATTATTCTCTGTTTTTAATAGCCGTGTGCATTGTTGTGATGTCATTCATACAACCCAATTTAGTCACATAAATGTATAGTAGGAGCTTCATCAGTAAAAGAAGCTGTTATTGATGGCCAGAACACATCTTCAGTTGGTGTGTAATTTATCAGGCAGAGGGATGTGGGAACAAGCAGTGCATCAAGCCATAATGAAAAAAAAACCCAAACCAACTGGAGCATATTACATTGTATGTAACAACTGTAATCACGTGTTTTTCCCCTTTATCTAATTGGTCAGCTAGAGAAAAGAATGGCTGAACCTACTTGTACTTGGCACCTACAATTAGGAAATGAATAGCCTTTATATGTACTCGGCATTTCCCACATTTTAATACCTGTAAGGCGTGTGCATGTGGTGAGGACTGAAAGGTTGTTTATAACTTGAACAATTAAAATGCCTTTGGTGTGAACTGGCCTTGAGACATGTTCTCTGTACATTATGCAATTTGAAAGTAATGTGTTACATTCTTGACTTGTTTCAATGTCAACATTACAGTCATTTAATGCATGCACATAAATATTCACGACCAGAGACACTGACCTTAGAATGCAGAAATGTAGGAACAATTCCTCACTCCAAACTATTTAAAATATGTTTAATATTAAAATTTGTCTAATTTGACAGAGAAACAAATAATTAGGCTGTTATTTAGGTTCAATTTTTGAGTACATTAATCAATTAGCCCAAATAACCTCTCTAAACGACAAGAAGACTTCAATTGAAACGACCCAATTTACAGTGTGTCAGTGCTCAGTGTGAGCAACACATATGCAGGTTCTAATATATATCAAGTGTTACTCTTTGCTACATTAACTTAGAGGTACCAGGTATTAGAGCATAGAGAAAACACGAGTCAGCTACTCAGTACTGATTATGATCTGGCCAAACAAATAACTCACACCACAGAGATATTTATAGCTTATGATTGGCAACCACCCTGTTGTCTGTAGAGAACCGTGGAACTAAGGTGTTTGCTGAGAGTGCTTGGGCCATGTTATGTAACCGTTCCCCACCACCTTTTCAGGCAGAAAGTAATACCTAGGCTTATAACAAAACAAGAAATCAGATGAATGGATTAGACAAAGCTAGTCATGTTTTCCTTTTGTATACATTAATTTATCTCCATCCATCCATTATCTATACCGCTTTATCCATCTGGGCCGCGGGGAAGCTGGAGCTAATCTCAGCATCTTCGGGCGAGAGGCGGGGTACACCCCGGGCAGGTCGCCAGTCCACCACAGGGCCAACACAGGCAAACAGCCACACACGCTCGCATTCACACCTATGGGCAATTTAGAGTAGCCAGTTGACCTAATCTGCAAGTCTGCAAGTGCTAACCACTGCACCACCGTGCCGCCATATATATATTATATATATATATATATATATAACCCTTTATCAGATGCCATGCTCTTGTTTTGGCAATATGACTAAAAAAGCCAAATTAATACATTTCTTTTTTAACACTACATCTAAAATTTAGTTTTTGTATCCCTCCCCAAGTTCATATAAAGCCTGTCTAGCAATTAAAGTGAATTCCTAAGCCTGTCTGTGGTTGTGCACTGGTGCCTGAGAACCGATACCTTATTGATGTCTTCTTTCTCCTGACGAAGACTTTTGACTTGCTTGTCCAGAGCCTTAAGCTTGGTGGAGGAGCTCTCATAGTCTTGCCGCAAAGTCACTGCTTCCTCCAGCTGGTGCTCCAGCCTATCGGAGTCTAAGAGGAACAAACACCAAGTAGACCGGATCATGTGAAACATGTGACTATATTATTACTTACAGACCACAGAATTTAAAAAAAAAAAAAAAAAAAAAAAAAAAAGCTATGAATCATTACCATGGTCACAATTTATTATCCTGATGAGAACAATGATTTCAGAGATGTTCTAAAAACACATGCTTCCTTTAATGAATCAGACAGACCTCAAAGTTTAGTCATTACGGGTAACAGAATATGACTCCGCTTCCTGTGGTTGGATCATTACTATTTTTTCTCACCTGCTAGCTTCTTCTTGAGGCGCTCAATCTCCTCGTTAAGCTTTTTTATCTCTTTATCGCGACCCAGGGTGCTTGTGCCGCGGCCTGAACTGTTGAGAGACTGCACAGCCTGTGTAGATTCTAGAGACATGAATATACAGAAAGAAATTGGGAAGAGGTTTTACACACAAAATTAACTTGAATAAAACTGCAGCAATAAAAATAGGTTTGCTTCCTATGTGCTGTCACATATAAAGTGCTCATTCCATCTTTTAAGTTTTCCATGACTACATGACTTTTTCAGTAATTTTAGTGATGATTTCAACCATTTCACGTATCGCCAACCACGCCAACCACTCCACCTCAGGATGCAGCTTCTCTCATCTGTTAACCAGCACATGAAGTCATGTGGATTATTTTAGCAAGTGCATTTATGTTAGTTTCTATCTGTTTTATCCTGTTACTGTAATGTACACTGACTAATAAAAAACAACACCTGCACTATCTGTACTAGACTTATGTCTGGACCATACACTGTACACACATGTCTCTCATGGTTCCTATAGTGCTGGGAGAGTATATACCCTGAAATAGGAGCTATAAAAATCCCTAAAAAGAGCGTTCTAAGAATTATAAGCGTTCTCAGTTCATGTGGCGCAAACACACAAAAAAGCACTACTTCCTCCAGCAGTTCTAAGAACCATGAAAAGTTCCACCGGTCCAAAAGTGCCTAATCTGAGCCAAAGGACAGACCTGGAGCACTGCAGAAAGTCAAAGTATTCTGTACATTTGGCTGAGAAAATAAATGCTGGATGTGATAGACAAAAATTTTAAAGTTGTTATTTAAATAATCTTTTAGTTTTTTAGCACAGGCTCTGTCTCATTTCTACATAACCATCATTTCACTTGGCAAAGGTTTGTTCACCTTCCATTGTTGAATTTCTGACCAAGAGTTTTATGAAAACATTGTTCCAACTTACACAAAACCCTGCCCACCACCCCTTTTTTCTTTTTTTGGCTGACCCTAAAGTATCAGCGTTGTTCTGATTTAGACTTGATGCACTGCATGTGTGAAAGTGAAGCCTGCTTAAAGCCAAAGAATCAGGCTGTGTGTGATTGGGTACCCTGTAGCTTGCGGCTGAGCTCCTGTTTTTCCTGCTCTAGTGAGCGGATCCTCCTCTCGAAGGCCTCCAGCTGCAAGCCGCCATCTTTATTGGGCTGCAGCTCCTCTCCTGAACCTCCATCAGCCAGAGCAGCCAGCCTGAGCCGACCCCGATCTGAGAAACAGCTTTCTGTAGTGTAGGTGAAACCCACAAAGGGCAGGTGCTGACCAGTGAAACCAGTATGGGAAATAGGAGGAGCGATGTCCTGCACAGAAAGTAGCACCAAGGATATTGAATATCGTATAATTACACTGTCATGCTCTTTTAGGAAAGGTCATTTTAGTGTTTACAAAGTTAAATCATGCAACCAGTTTAACACACTGATCAGGCCTAATGAAACAGCGACCAAATTGTGTAGCTTGGGTTATGTGCACATGGGCTATTAAACCTTCATAATAAATGTTTCAGTGCTTTAAATAATCATCCTTTTAAAGTCTTTTAACAGTTCAAAAGCCAAAGAGATTCGAGAGGTATGAATTATTAGGCAGTTGTAGCGAGAGGGAGGAATACTAACCGGGTTTTTCAGTACATCATCATCCACATCAAAGTTGGAGGTGTCAGAAGGAGAGCTGACATCAGGAATGTAGGGGGCTTCAGTGCTGCGAATGTTCTCCCAGTTAATGCCAGAGAAGAAGGGGTGATTCTTAAAATCCTCGATGCCGTTCTGGCCCAGCCTGCGCTCCCTACTGCAGATCAGCCGCTGCATCAGGTCCTTGGCATGCTCCGACACATCCGTGATTTGAGAGGGGAACTGGAAGCGTTCCTGGAGAACAGCAAGAACGGAAGGCTATAGGCATGAAGCTTTTGGGGTCATTAGCTCGAGCTGAAGCATGTTGTCTTTTCATGAATATCCATTAAAATATATGTACATATATTTGGAACAGCAAATTGGGGTGCTGGGGTGGGGGAAAAAAAAGGAAAATCTAAAAACGGCTATATTACGTTTACTTAAACCTGCCACTAGTTGAACCAGGGGTTCTTAAACTTTTTTCAGCCAGGCAGCCCGTCTGGGAGGGGGTAAAAAAAAAAACAATAATAAAAAAATAAATAAATCCACAGATCCCGAGTCCAGATTTATTTTACAAACTGTATAAAGATTAAGCTTATTATTCAAACATGCACAATAATATTTTGGCTATTCATCAGACAGCGAGAATAAGTCCAAATTGACATTATTTAAAGACTTTTTGTTTTTCGGTTTGGGCTTGGACTACAGGTATGGATTAAACCTAATTAATTCAATGGACTAATCAAAGAGGCTAATTATAACGGCAATAACTTTTACTATAAGCAGTCTTGAGATTTCCATCACTGTAACGATGTTTTAATAAAAATCTGGCCGCACAGACTTCTGTTGATGCCTGGACCCCATTCTGGACCAAATTTAAAAAGTAGTAAACAACCATATCCAGACATGCATCACTTCAGGAACGCGTCACAATTCCACCATAGATGACGGCCCAGATATGAAAGAAGCAGTTTTCTATTTCAGGAAAATGTATGTGAATAAGATTTTATGCTCTGGAGATTATTTTAATAACAGTCTTATCTGCAGTCTGGAGCCATCCCTATCATATGACCAGATTCAGTAAGCAGCTTGCATTGCCGTGTAGACTTCCCAGTAGAGGAATAAAGAAGCAGCAGTTGGTGTGTGTAGGTTCACAGGTAGTAATGTGCCACAGCATGCAAGCTTGCTTTGTACCCGACTCTGTGGGCATTGTGCTCATGCAAATTTCACCCAAATCCGGTTCGCCTGTTCTGATCTAATGGCTGCGCTCGTTCCCTTTAGTCAGAGTTACTGTATGTAGGAAGCAAAGGAGGGTGTGGCAACAACAAGCACAAAAGGACTTCCCAGGACTCACACACAATAACTGAAGAGGGAATATGTAAATTCTGACTGTTGAGAGCAAATATGAATACAAATTAAATAGCTTGAAATCAAGCTGGTCAGTTAACAACGCTAGCTGTACTGCTCATAAGAGCACATCTTCGATCTCGAACAGCACTCACCTCGTGGTTCATGATCTTGCCGTAAGTCTCAATCAGAGACTCTGCGTAGAAAGGCGTCTCCCCATACAGCATCTCATACATGCACACTCCCAGAGACCACCAGTCACACTCAGGCCCATACTTCCCCATGCCGTCCTCCATGGCCTGCAGAATCTCAGGAGAGATGTAGTCTGGGGTTCCCACTGCTACTGACGACTGCACCTGCACACAAACGTGGAGAGGAGAGACAACTTCAGAAAGGAACCATTTCAAACTAAACTACATAAAAAGAGAGTGTGGGAACAGAAAATGGCTAACATTTCAAATCAGGTGGGAACAAAATGAAATCAAAGCTATGAGAAGAGATAAGACAGAATAGCCCATTAAAGGTTGTAGGTCATTTTTCCAACTGATAAATAACTGAACGTCCCAAGGAGCTCAAAGGAAAACTATTGGAGATATGAAAACACGGTAATGGGAATTGCTTCAGAGTAATAGCGTAACATTTAGTTTAGCCAAAGAATAAAGAATCCATGCTGGATGGTGCGTAGAAGGTTTTACTTGTGCCAAACTATCTGCGGCTGAGGATGAGTGAGCGCCAACGTCTGACTTTATGATTTAGGAAAGGGAAGAAAAGAAAAAAATAATAAATAATAATAATAATAAAAAATAATAATAATAACTTTCGCTTGCCAGCTTCTTAAAGACAATGTTACTTCCACAAGTATTTTTTAAATAAGATATTGAAATACCTAGATAAATGTTTATCAGTTTGATAGCCACTTAATAGCCAAGATGGTTATTTACACAGGCAGCATTTCACTGACTTAAAGCACGATCCTGACCAACACAAACAATTTTCACCACAACCATCATCGGCATAAGCACTCACAGTGAATCCAGACATATGCATCCAAACGCCATGACCAGAATCAGTGTGTCGCAGGTAAGTACAAAAGCATTAAGCTATCCAGTACACTAGGAAGACACACCTACAGTGAGGGGAATATAAGTGAAACATTTGGACAATTCTTGTTCTTTAATATACTATCAGTGCATATATCCACTTAAAAGTTACATGCATAATATCTTTTGAATTTCTATTCAATTTAAAAGAAAAAAGTACATATTAATAAGTTCTCAGGAACACTAACACCACAAAATAATCTAAAAAGCTACAAAGCCAGAGCAAACATCCCGGTCAGTATGACTGATTTAATAATATGCAGGTGAACAGAAGACACTGAAAAGAGTTGCAGGAAGACCTGAAAGCAGCTAGAACAGTCACACAAAAAACAAACAAACTGCACCACAACATAAATATAATTAAACACAAATTTATTTATAAATAAACACAAACGTGTCCAAATACTATTTTCTCCTTAATGTTTACTGTACACACACGTGCAAAAGTAGCGACATTAATCACCCGCCCTTACTATGGCGGTCATGCTACTAAGGTTTTCAGGCACGTCAGTCTCTACTGTTCCTTCCAATTTGTCTTTGCACTTGCACGGGAAATAAGTGATGCAACGACATGCCGATTAAGCAGATACACAGTGAAAAGATGATTTAAGGTAGATACAGAACCAATCAGTACTGTTTACATCTTCCCAAACAATCAGAGAAAGAGATAAGCACATGGTTTACAGTGATGAAAGCTAATTGTTCACCAGGGCCTTAATTTCACTAATCTAGGCAACTGGATTGATAAAGTACATTTAAAAAAATAAATAAATAAAAAAAATCCCTGAAACCGGTTCAATCACAGCTGCTATCAGCAACTCAACCCGGGACAATGTACAAGGACAGCACTGCCGAAATCTCATCTATTTAACATCTCATCAGGATTGTGCTGGTTAACCATTTCAGCCTGACACTATGGCACTGTAACTGCATTTTGCACATTTAATCAGATGCTCTGATTATATGAGGCACAACTCATCACTCACCATTTCCTCAGCAGTTCATCAACTCGGCAGTTTGATGAACGAAGGAACGTGATCACAGGAAAAAGAAAAGAAAAACAAACAAACTGGGCCTCACTGGTTGGCCTGGAAACAAGCTGCATCTCTCTCACTAAAGAAGTGTAAAGAAGCAGTGACTCTCTAAAGACAATGAGTATGGGATATGGCTTATTCGGGTGCTAAATGTTGGTTAGTGATGCATTCTCTGTAATCTCCGTTTTCTGACTCTGACGTCACAGGCGGACATTGCCAGTGGAGTTACAATGGCACTTGATAGGATAAAAAATATTAATGACCTCAAACATAAGAGATCAGATCGGCTTTCACTGATTTAAAACAAAATGAGCAAGAGCTTCTTTTTGCCAATTTAGACATATTGGAGAGACAACAAAATTGGACCCCCAAGTTAACCCTTGTTGAACACGGTTATGACAGAGACTAGTCTTGACTAATTAGTGATCTATGAGATGATGAGCATGACGACATGCTCCGTTTGAACAGGGAAAAGGAATAAAGCACTGCTGCAGCACTCAACACAGCACCAAAACGATTTGCGAAAGGTTGTAATGCTTAATTTATTATGAAAGGACTTGCTGCGCATTTTAACGGTCTTATACTTAGATTTAATGTTGTTGAGTGAGCAAGAGACAAGCTGGTCATATGTGATGTTATTCAGGGTGGCGCTTTCCTTTAATTCTAACTAATATCCTCCTAACTAAAACAAATCAAACAGGTTAAAACGGTGATCTTGGGATTTATTTCATAATTATTAAAACAATATAGTAGTAGATCTAACTCTGTTAGCACCAGAGTGAAGAGGCCTAGAGGTGTGCTTTCACAACATACTGGCAGGATGATGCGACATGCAGAGGTTATGATTTACAGAATCATAACATGATGGAGGATAAAGTAATTCCCCTAAACTGCAAGCTCAGACTGGATCCTGAGGCTGCAGCTCACTCACCGTGCCATCTGGCATCATCTTTAGACAGGAACCAAAATCAGCCAGGCGAATGTGGCCGTTCATATCAAGCAGCACATTATCAGGCTTAATGTCCCTGAAAAAGAAGACAACAGAGATGTTACAGAATGAAAAGTTTATCTGTTCAAGCCATTAAAAGATAAGAACATTGTGTTCTCTATATGAAAACATTCTTCACTAGATCACTGCTGACATGTGAGACCCGACCATGTCGTCAAAGCACACTTCGGATTAAGCCTGTGTGGGCAAAAGTTCAGCAAATGCCTGTTGTAAACTACTTAGAGATTCATTTTGTTTTATCTACTTAAAAGGTGCATTAGTCAATTCTTTTATTCATTACTTGTACAAATAACCATGGAAAATCCACTCACTGAGCACTTTATTAGGAATGCTATACTAATACTGCGTCGAGCCTCCCTTTGCTCTCAAAGCAGCCTTAATTCTTCATGCCATGGATTCCACATGACATTGAAAACATTCCTTTGAGATTCTGGTCCATGTTGATACGACTGCATCACACAATTCAGGCAGGTTTTTCTGGTGCATTGTCATGCTGCGAATCTCCCGTTCTACAACATCCCAAAGGTGTTCTGGATTCAGATCCGTCGACTGGGATAAGCGCTGAAGAACACTGAACTCATCGGGATGTTCATGACACCAGCTGACTTCTGCTTTATGACATGGTGCATTATTATGCTGGAAGTAACAATTAGAAGATGGGCAAATTGTGGCCATGAAGGGATGCACAAGGTCAGCAACAATACTCAAATACTCTGTGGCATTCAAGTGATGATGGACTGGTGTTAATGGGCTTAAAGTGTGGCAAGATAACATTCTCCACACCGTTACACCACGACTTCCAGTCTTCAACTGTCCAGTTTTGTTAAGCCTGTGCACACTGCAGCCTCAGCTTTCTGTTCTTAGCTGATAGACGTGGAACACGACATGGTCTTCTGCTGTTGTAGCTCATCTGCCTCGAGGTTTCATGTGGTGGTGTGAATTCGGAGATGTCTTTCTGCTCACCACATTTGTACGGAGTGGTTATCTAAATTACTGTAACCTTTCTGTCAGATTGAACCAGTCTGGCCATTCACCGTTGAAATAGTCGTTTCTGTCCAC
>JAQQZR010000020.1:4206452-4220407 GCA_030068235.1 Notoglanidium macrostoma
GTTTCTGTCCACAGAACTGGATGTTTTTTCTTTATTGCACCATTCTGAGTAACCTCTGGAGACTGTTGTGTGTGAAAATCCCAGATGATCAGCAGTTATAGAAACACTCAAACCGTCTGCCACGGTCAAAATCACTGAGATCACAGTTTTAGATGTGAACAGTAGCCGAAGCTGCTGACCTGTATCTGCATGATTTTATACACTGCACCCATGTCAAACCCCTGTAACTGTTAGACACCTAATCTTAAACTATCGCCTAAAAAACTTCATTCAAGTCAAATAAATGCCAAGTGACTCATGGACATGTTTCTGTAGACCCTAGAAGAAGTTAGGAAACTAAACGTAACCATACTTTGCCTGAGAAATTGTGTGCGTTTCACCATGACAGCCTGGTAATGACACATGCATAATACTACCTCCATGGCCATTTGGGTTCTGCCTGCTCTTTCCTGAAACATGATATCAGGTGAAGTTCATCTTTGTTTGTTGTCATTGGCGCTGGAAATGGTGCAAGTGCTGTTAGCGTTTCAGGAAACTGCACTGAGCAGATGGGACCTCGTGGACTAGGAAGGAAAAGGGGCTCAGCTGGACCGGTTATCAGTTCTGTAAAGGCCATGCCTACTGGATGACAGGAAAAGCTCTCTGCATCTCCGCAGTACAATGCCATCTGTGGCCATTTCATTACTCTGTGGAGTCGGACAAGTATGCATGCGCGAGCACACAAATTCCTGTATACATAGACAGAGTCATTCAAACTGAGCAAACCAGTAACTTCCTGACTTGCTTAGCCCTTTGGTGCACACAAACCGGTTTTTCCATCAACTGATCTGCTTCTTTACAGTTTGATGTGTTGCACACACGCACTCACACACGCGCACACACACTCGCGCGCGCGCGCACTTACCTGTGCACATAATGCTGCTGGTGGACCGAGTGAATAGCAAGAACCATCTCTGCCACATAGAACTTGGCCATGTCCTCGGGTAGCCTGTCCTCGAACTTGCTGAGTAGTGTTAGCAGATCCCCACCCACATAGTAGTCCATCACCAGGTACTAAAGAACAGAGCATTCAGAACAGAACAGTATTCATTCACGCATTTTTTTTTTGAGAATGGAACGGTCTATGCCACTGCTGAAAATAACAATAGCACCACTGCAACAGTGCATGAGCACTGTAAATCATTTTAGGCCATGGATTAATTGCGACGTGACAGATAGAGATGCTCACCAGGTAATTGTCATCCTGAAAGGCATAATGCAGGGTTGTGAGCCATTGGCAGTCTCCATTCACCAGGACGTCCCTCTCCTCTCTGAAACAGGCCGTCTACAGAAGACCAGGAGCGCAACAAATACAGAGCTATGTGACTTTCTGACATTCTAATATACCTTTGCAGGCACGGTAGTGTTACTACAATTTGGTCGATGCTGTTCAGTGCGGGTTTCCTGACCAGCCGCACTGACAAAAGTTCTCCCGATATGGAAGCCTGAGGCCACGATCAAAGCTCATTGTGCTGAAACTGGGTCAAGATGGAGCAGAAAAGAAAAAGAGCCAATATCTTCCTCTTTAGACCACACTGCACAAGTCTGATCTCGGGTACTGAATGGGTCGTTCACAAAAAACCTTGGTGGCATTAGTGCACTCATGGTAAACAAATGTTTATTTTTTGCTCATTGTATAAGCCATTTCCAAGAAGGTGCCACGTGGGTTGATTTCAATGGAGATTGTGCTAAAGGCAATAAAGTACTCCATAAGAAAAAAGGCAAGGGGGGGAATACTTTACCTCAGCTCTCTTCAGCATCTCCCACTTGTTCAGAATTTTCATGGCGTAAATGCGCTCCGTGTTTTTCATCTTTACCACAGCGACCTGAAGAAAGAAAAAAAAGGGTTGGCGAAGGTTAGCACATGCTTTAAAAAAATTCAATTAGAAGACAGCCCAATTATGGGACTAAAAATAATGCAGCATGTTGTCTCATCATTTATTCATCTTATTTACATTTGCCCTACTTGAGTTAACACCAATTGGGAAAAGAGCTACTTTCAAAATGGTGTTGTTTTTTTTTTTTTACTCGTGGATGCATCTGGTACAGAGAATGAATGAGCAGGCAGTGAGCCTGAAATGGTGGGAAGCGGTCAACATGTAATCACCTGGTAAACACTCTGACGTGGTGAAACATGACAATGGGACAATGGCTGCATGTGAAGGTGAATAAAGACTTCCTCTCCAGAGCAGTATATCAGTGAAAGAAAGGAAGAGACAGGGAGGAGAGGAGGGATGTCACCGACGCTGTTGGCTTGGAATGGGCAGACACACCCTGCATGGATAAGAGCATGTCAGGGAGAGGGATTAAGAATGTGTGTTACGAGTGACAGCGTGGTGATAACGACGCTTGTGAAAAAAAACAAACAGCAATAGGTTGCTAAGGATATGAATTACCCACAAGAAGGAACTGGTGTTAATTAAGCTCCACCTCCATGGCTTATAGAGTTTAGTTTGTACACTCAGTTGGCTACAAGCTTATAGGATCCTAAAGCATGCTGTATGAATATTTATTCGCTTTGTGTATTGGTTTCTGAAGAGAAAAACTTTTCAGAGCAAGATACAGACATTGGATTAGGGCTGAAACATTCGTGATGAAACAGGAATTTGTTGACTTGGAACAGGGACAGTGATTTTCACTTATGGCTCTTTGATCAATTTTGTAAGGAACAATGCTGGCACAAAGTATGGAACAATGCTGGCACCCTTAAACTAAGTTTAAGGGTCAAGAGTGCAGAGTGTCCTCCTAAACTGAAAATCAAACCATCTTCGGTGCAACGTGTCCAGTTTGCACTTCGGACACCACTTTTTTGATATGCCTGTTTTTGTCCATAAAGCGTTTTTTTTTTTTTTTTAATACTTAATGTAATACTTTGTGACAAAAACAGAAACAAATTTCTTTTTAAAAATATCAGTTTACCCAACACCCCGTGAAACTATGTGACGATGTGCTGATGAACAGACGACACCAAATGATGGCGATCTGGACTCATTTCATGGTTAAAGCTGCCAACCGAAACAAAGCAGACTGTAAACTCTACTGTCAAAATATCAATAGGAGGAACTACAACATCTTCCCGCAATACAAATAAGCTGAAAAACCTTTAAGCAGTATCTTCAATGGAGCGTGAGGGCAGCCGACCTCAGCACGCAGGGCGCGTGAGCGTGGTCTTTATTTGCAATCCTTGTGGCACACACGGTTATAAAAACGGTGAGATGTTCTATGGTTGGGAGACGTCTCTTAAACGAATCAGCCATCCCCTCTGGTTAAGTTTTTTTTTTTTTCTAACATCCTCTTGTAACATGCAACAAACTGCAGGTGATCTAATCCGTAACAATTCAATTTGAATGGGCTTCCAAACCCATCATGCCCTTATTAGCGAAGAGTCTGATTATCGCAGTGCCCAGTGCTTCTGGAAACGAACTTGTGCTCAGGGAAACCTGTAATTTTAACAGCAGGTCAAATAATTCGCCAATCATCTTTCTGTCCTGTTCTGGGGCGTTTTGAGAGACAGCATGTGCAACGATGGCACGCTCACTCATGAATGGCCCATTCATTCATTTCATACGTTTAGTCTTTGATTTCAGAATTACAAATACAATATTTAGTACGTAATGTTAAACATTTGGTTAGGACAAAAGTTGTTCCTTCCCACTACAAACAGGTGTACGTGTTATTTTCATGTTTACTCACAGTTGTACCACGTTGTTACTTTCCCATAGACTCAATGTGCTTCACGTGCGTGAGGTCACGCGCTACAATGTCTATGGTCACTGATTACAGGAAATAATGGGGAACAGTGGCTTTATGCAACAGTTGCCTTGAACTCAAACATTGCATATTGGACACTTGAAATGGAACCGTGTCAAAAAACGAATCAAGATTGCATTTTTAATACAAGATTTTTTTATGCAGGCTTACAGTGGCTTGAAAAAAAGCTCATTCTGAAATAGTTTTATTCGAAAAACATTAAGGCCCGTCAAAAAGACTCTTCCTATGAAAGTCGGCAATTCTTGACATGTGGGCTTACGACTGGACTGCCATTGGATTATGCGGCATGAGCCTGCACATGTCTAGAAATCCAGGTCTAGCAGTAGTCAATGACGTTATTGCCCTACTAATGCACGTATGGGGAAGTGCATATGGTGACATTGTCCATGTCTTTAAGACATAGACATTTTTGTTGGGCTCAGAGGTGTGGTTCTCTTTTCTTTTCCTCAGCTCAGACGTCACATGATGAGTGTTTACACACAGTGAAGAATCACCGCACACATACCTGAACAGATCACTATGTGCTTCCTCAGCAAAGACCATGAGGACAAACTGCGACATGCACACTAAAGACAAACACTCAGGGATCCACTGCTAATCCAAAGACAGACAGACAGGCAGGCAAAACAGGTCGAAACACAGTAAAGGAGACGTCACAGGCAAAGTATGTGAAAGGTACACTTTGAAAACAGTCCAAAAAAAAAAAAAAAGGAGCCAATCACACACACATACTGCATCAGACAGACTCCCAACCACACCAGATAACTGACCTCATTACAAAAACAAACCAAACCCAAAGTGCTCACAATCCATTTCGATTCCTCCTCCCCAAGTGTCTCTTGTCCTCTTTCCATCTCTCCTTTTTTAGACACAGCTTCTGACACAGGCAGTCAGCCTGACCTGATTGGAAAGGCGGGGCGGCATGTAAAAGGAAGGTGTGTGTGGCCAGAGTCGTATCACGCCGCTGCATGATTGAACAAGTCACTTGGCGTACTTTCACACAAGTCAGTGTCTTCACACAGTCAGCGCCCGGGGGATCACACGCTGCTGCTGCTCCTGTCGACGCCAGTGTTTTTTATTTAAAAACACTTCGGTTTGTTATGGTAACATTCAGCAGCTCTGCAGTACTATTAAACAAGAAAAAGTACTTTGGTAAACCTAACCATGTAACTCTAGAAGTAGGAAAGACATGGCAGTGAAGATGCACGTCAGTATCAGAGTCAGAGCAATCGCTCCGTGTGTACGGACATGTACGGCTCCATGTATGGGGCTGGGTCTCGAATGTACTTTGACCTTATTATCTAGGACACAAGTGATTCACTGTACAAACCTGATACAAGATAAACATTGGGAAATAAATAAAGGACTGGAAGATGTTTCACTCCTCGGTTTAGTCTGGCAGCTTTCACATCAGAGAAAAACCCAAAACTATTTGCTGTGTTACACTGAGCGGAAAAAGGATTTTAAATGAACATAAAACTTTGTGCCAATACTTTCAGGGGTCAGAAATGCACAAATATTCTAGATCGGTTATCTACGTTTGTATTGATCTCGGACAGAAAAACGAATTGAATGAACACTTTCAGAGCACTTCGGATGTATAGTCAGTCTAGCTGAATCCTCCCAAAGCTAAACACAACCCGTAGCATTACTGTACACTGGAGACGCGTCTACACCACTTTTGAGTAGATTATCAAGACGTTGATTAAAATCAAATAAAAATGTATTAACGTTAAACTGCATTAAACTGTAGATTAGTTAAATTATTATAATACTCCGAGAACAAACTAATCCAACTCTTAAAAATCAGTTTGGCTGTATTCACACGCTGTCTCTCAATCCAGATTCTCCTGTTAGTGCATTTCATGCAGTGCACTATAGACTATCTTGAGTAGTACATGAACTATAACATGGCAGTGTCATCTCAAATCGAACGCGGCAAGCTGTGCATTTGGCAGTATCGATGATCGTAACGTTGTCGTTCACGATACTGAATCATTACAGACTGTTGTCCGATATGTTTATTCTGTTAATTTAGCAATGTGCAGCCGTGTATAACCTATAACTTACAATTGTATGGTGCGGTGGTTCACAACAGTTTCAAGCAGTGCAGCTTCTGCGAAGTTTGAAAGTAGGTTAGTGTTCTCTCCCTTCCCGCCATGTAGATAAGATGGCGAACACTGGGGTGAGAACTGTCCAGCGTTTCACACTCAGCTTTTTGACTGTTATGAGTACACCCTCCAGATACTCACAGCGCACTGCATGCTGCTGTACTCGTCAGTGCAAACACACTTATATACTGAAAGCAGCAAGTCTAAGTGCAGAAGAACATGAACTGTGACACAGTGACCGTCTGGAATGAAACATATCTTCTGTGCTAGTTAGCAAAAGACATACGCTCTTCTCCTGATTGCATTATGATCACATTAATGTACCATGAATTCACTTACATTAAACTTGAATGATGTGGCATATGTAAATATTATATACAAAAAAAAAAGAATTACAAAAGTGCAGAAAATAGATTCTGAATTAAAAAAAACAGGAGCACTAAGCCAACATTCATACTGACAAGTCACTCCGGTCACTTGTAATACCGTTCCTCATGCGGATGTGCACTCGATAGTCGACTAATCTGTTGATTATTTTATTTAATTTCATTTTACTTCGTTATAATTTTTTTGATTAGTCAGCGATTATTTCTGTCGCACCCTCCATCCCTGCTTCCTGTGCACACCTGTGAATGACACCCTGTTGTCTGGTCCTCTGCCTTAACATCAGTCCCCATAGCAAATTAAAAATAACAACCCTTAACCACATATATTATAACTGAATTACTGATGTGCTCCAACCCACAGGCTAACTAGCTACCGTTAGGTGGAGGAGGTTTACTACTCAGAATGGATGCTAGTGTTAAATGCCAATTTATACTTCTCCGTCAAACCTGTGCTGCACGCTGCGCCACAGCCTGATGTGTACCTCTCCAAAAATGTAAACTACGTGTCGCAGCGATGCAGACCACAGCAAGTGTCATTGGTCCGCTTGCTAGCATCGCAAGCATCGTCGATCGGTGTGCTAGTCTTTGTACTAGCTTTTTCAGAGGAATAGCAACGCAAGCTAACTCTCTAGCTCATCAGCGGCACCAACGATTATTGCTACTTACTTCTTAGCACCATTTCTTCTTTGTGGTGTCTCAATAACACATGGCAGGATAAAAAGAAACCAGTTTTTTCTTCCACTAGGGCACAGCAAACAGTAAATGAGAACTGATTACAGGTAGGAACTAAAGCTTTGAGGAGGGAACTGAAAAAGGAGGAATTAATCAAACAAATGGTTGATTTGTTGCTTATTGCTGTATTTATATAATTTTTCCTAGCTATTCTTACAATCATGCTGCTTTAACCTTTGGAGATTAATCAAAGTCTACCTTATCCCCTCTTTAACCATCGTACCCAACGGGCATTGAATTGAAAAAAATAAAAATAAAAACTTGATTTAAATCAATGTTGCTTGCTCTATTGCCTGCAGTCATTGCTGAAATCGCAGCTCTGCGTCATGCATGTACATGCGGAATGAATAATTACCCGGCCCTTTGTGTGTTTTTCAGAATGTAGGGTTAGGGTTAGCCTCTACGTGTTCAAAATGCAGGAGTATTAAATGCAGATGCCTGTTGAAGTACAGGATTCGCACGTTTGAAGGAGAGGACAGTTTGGCAGCTATTACAGTGCATGGTTCAGTGCATGGAACCTTGTGTACTATAAAGAGCAGTCAGGCAGCAGTCCTGAACCTCCCTGTTCAACACTGGTTCAAAAGGGGGAAACATCAATCACACACAGGACATGCAGGGACTTATCTGGAAATGCATCCTGTAGTGTTTAAGCTAGAGGAAATGTCGGGGAGTGGAAACAAGCGAAGCGGCGACTCACATTCTCACACACACACACTTCAGAACGGTAAACAATACGACACAGTGAGCGTCTAGAAAAATGCTATGAGGTCTGTAAATGAATAAAACAGTTCCCCTTTAGGAATTTCAGGAATGAAACCGAGTCCTGGTTCACACCGTGTCCTTGTTCAAAACTTTTATAAAACCCCGTGTGGTTATACAGTGTGGTGGGACAGTCAGATGAAAACTGAAAGTGAATTAGGCTTCTCTGCTAGCCATTTCAATTCTATTTCAAGGGATCAATCGGAAAGAAATTAAAAACGGAAATGTATTCAGTTAAACAGCACTGTCGCTGCGGAAAACCCGCTAGCGGATAACGGGATGTCATTCATTTCAAGCTTTGAGGATGCTTTTGCGCGCACACAAAAAAAATTTATAAATTATGCCGTCTGACAAGAACAAACTTTTGACTCCTAAAATGAAACCGTTCTTAAAAAGTCCAAAATAGCCTAAAAGGTTTCCGACTCTTTTTGATCCTTAAAATGAAATAAACCGCATCCTAAACCAGGGGAAGGCCACATGGATGAGTAACCCAGTGATGGAGAGATTGCTAAACAAAGCTTGAGGAGTGTGTATGTGCTTCGCAATGTATTATCTGTGAAAGGAAACACTATTTTTGCAACAGCCGCTCCTTTGAGACGGTGTTCATTTCCCGAGCCCTTCCTGAAAGCTGCGCTATCCTGCCCTGCTTCCTGCACCACCACTGGCACTCATGCTGGCAATGTAAAGTGGGAAAATCTGGGCTGAAGGGGTCCGAATCATTTCTCTGACTTCTCTCCAGTGTTTAATAGCGTCAGCGCTAAAACAGTGTATACACGGTCATGGCTGTACTGTACGGTTATGCCTATATAAGGAGATTGCATGAGAGAAATATTTGAAAGTGCTTTTAACTCTAAACACTGATAACCCCACTGGTTTATGATGTCAAACTGTTCAATTAACAAGCTTTCCACTGTTTACTGCATCACGTAATATGCATGATGACGAACTGCGCTCGGTCCAACACATCCTTCCATTAAAACCATCTGATTCCAGACAGTTCTGCAACGACGGAAGGGTAACAAACGGGCTGAAGTGTGTGAGCAGCAAGTAAGAAAGAAGCTATGGTGCTCTTAACGCGAGCTCTAAGGTAAGTGCGAACGTCATTTCAAACCTGAGCTGACTGTCGCGATGCTACACACCTGTACTCATCGCAGAACCATTTGGTCTCAGGACTGTTAAAGCTCAAATGCACAGTAGTGTGATGGGGCAATCTGAACATTGCTCGGACTGTGTGATTTCATGCCTGCTTAGTCTAACATTTGGAATGAAACTGAATAACAGTGAAAGAATTTCAATTGGCAATGCAAGAAAAATGCCTTTTTTTTCCCCCCCAAAAGAAAAAGCCACTGTGTAAAGCGGAGCTTCTCGCCAAGAGGGTTTAGACTGGAAGGAAAACAGAAACAGCCGAGGCGAGTTTTTAATCTGGTGTTGTACTGACGATCTATTTTTCTATGATTTTTCAATAAGGTTCACAGAAAGGCTAATACAGAAGACACAGAAAAACAGTTTGGGACGGAGAAACCCGAGCTCCCCTTTTATCCATCAATCAAGTGAGAAGCGGTAAGCAGGAGAAAGTGTGTGCGCTTTGTGTAAACGCTACGCCGACCCAGGGCCCGCAGTAAAGGTACTGGAGCGGTACATTCCGCAGTTCAGTAAACGATCCATCTCAAACACCCAGATCTGTCCTGTCCCAAAAACAGCACAGTAAAGCCGGGCCAGGCCCCTGGGGAACTGACAGGACGAAAGAGGAAGAGAAACAAGGAGGCGGAGGAGGAGAGGAAGGAGCGAGCTTGGGGCTTTCGATAAGAACTTCGCATGGACTGCTAAATCGTTTACTGTTTCTATGATAATTGGGTTTTTCTTGGATATGCATATGCCATGTAATAGCACACAGCAGAATTCATCACAATCTCACATGAAGATAAGGAGAGCGGACTTTGGAGACGGGCTACGTGTGATGAGAGATCATTTCGGCTTACCTCTCCGAAGGCGCCTCTGCCGATCACCTTGAGCATCTCGAAGTCGTCCCTGTGGAGACGCATGTCTTTTACAGTAGTGGTGAACGGCTTCACTGCAGAGAGACAGAGAAGGAAAGCGAGAGTATTTTAATCAACACAGTAACCAATCATAAACCATTAATCTCCTTTGTTTTGTTTTGTTTTCCAAAAAGCAATCATTGTAAATAGCGACAGTACATAACCAGTTGCCTAGTGTTCTTTACATTTATTCACAATAATATAGTTCATCATGCCTTGGATATAAGCTTAAAGATGTGGATGCATGCTTCGGGAATCCCCGTGCACGAGACACAAAGCATAGACAATATTAGGCACTTCTGAGGTAGGTTATTATGTAATTGTCTGTTGCTGTTAACACCGTCTGTTCAAGGGAATTTTTTTTTTTACAAAATTGTGTGAATCACATCAGTGTGTGAGTACGACATGAATGAGTAAAACCTCCTGCCTTCAACAATAGGCTGTCTTTTAGCACGCACGGTGCTCACGCAGGCCTGTGGTGAGAGTTTACAAGCTCTCTGCATGTCTCGGTGTGTCCGAGATCCGAGGCTAACTTTAGCTCACGGATTAGCTAAAATACAGTGTGAGAAACAAAAAAAAACAAACAAAAAAAAAAAACCAGACGCTTACAGTGTGTGTATTTTTATTATCAGATCCGTTTTCTCTGTGTATTCTGTTATCCATCTAATCCAAGTTCTAATTTAGTTATGCGGATAACCAGCTAAGCACTATATTTCTTACATGCCACAGGACAAAGTTTAACTGTGGTGTGATGCGCGAGATGTGCTACGGTTGTGTATCACGAACACAGAATTTGCAACGTAATTAAACACTGCAATCTGACAGACTGTTTAAAATGTTGATGTATGTGTTATTTAAAAACTATACAGCTGAAAGAACAAAAAAAATGCATCCCACATCCACAAGCACTCCTCCCTTGTCTTTTACAAGGCACGGCAGGGGGCTTGGCAGCCGCCCAAGCCCGGGCTAAGCTGTTGGCCTGAAGCGCTCACCATATGAGGACATGTGCGGCGTCTAGCGCACAAAAGACGTTTATCACTCCTAAAGCCACCAACTCTAAACACTGGCCCACTTTGCCCAACAGCCTTGACCCTTTATAGGGGGATGGGCTTTAGTGCTGCATGAAAAGAGCATCATCTGCTTTTCACGTGGAGATCCCTCGCAGGAGCCGAGCACAAGTCCGTCATCGACAGCGCTGATGCTTCTGTAGTGTACACACATGCATTTGTGACTCTTGCAGATTTACAGTATCTGCGCGAGTATCCCAGCTAAAAAACACTACCATAATGCATTTCTATTTAACTACATTGAGCCACTGATGTTTCAGCACTGCCGTTGAAGCTGTTCCGTTTATCATATAGTCCAATGTTTACATATAAATACAGTGAACAGTTCTCCATGTAAATATGCAATGAGGTTGTAAGGATTAACAAGCAATAAGGGATGAAGACACTGACATACTGCATGAATGATGTCGGGCCGAGATCTGGCACTCTTATCTGCGATCATCATCAAACATATCTTATGTGTATGTTGTCCAATTAAGGTCTATGGAACAAGTTGAGGGTCACAGTTTTCTGGACGCACACTTATTAAATATTGCTGGGGGTTTCCTAGATGTAATCGGATCATCTGCTCGGCATGAATAATGCAGCATGTCTGGTACTCGCACAAGTCATCATCTCAATTACAATGAAATGAATGTAGTGGCAAAAGTGTGTGAAACTGATAATTGACCAAAAAAAAAAAAAAAAATGAACTCATCTCCTCACAAAAGTCCAAGCCTCTTTTGGGCTGAGCAAGGTCCCAGTGGAATGCAGAGATGACTGCTGCTTCGGCAGCTGCTTCGGCTTCTCCAAAACAGGCCCATTCACACCAAAGCCAAACTGGTTTACGTATTCAAGCAGGCAAGAGCAAGCCAGAGAAAAAGACCTAAAGGCCTATTTTCCAACGTAGGGCTGAATGGTTACAGCTGCCTCAGCCCATCGATCCATGGCTGGGTACGTTCATGAGCTCAGTTATGGTTTGTTTTTCCATGTTGCGCAACGTTCAATCAGAACCAGAAACTAGAGTAAGGACACAAAGCCATGCAGCGTCGGTGCAGTACGCAATAAACTACATCTAAAAAGAATTCTGCACTTACAAGGAAAAGCTAGAGTAGAGAAGAATTCTGCAAGTTGCTTGAAGCCAGGGTCCATATTCAGCCATCTCTCACTACTGATTATAATTGGAAAAGATTTAAAGATGTCAAACTTGAACCAACTCAGAACTAACCGAAAGACTGGCAGATTTCTAGCCAACCAGAATTGTAGTTTGATTAATGCACTGGACTATTGGAAAGACCGAAATACAAACAGTTCATTTATGCTACTCATGATCAGATCATGTGACAAAACAAAAATATTAAATCTGCTCATGTCTGAAAGTGTGAGATTTATGTAATATATTCAGAACAGCAACACTTTCACATGCGTGATGAGTCAAATCGTAATGAACAGCTTTTTAATGGCTAAAGGTCAGTTGTGCATCTTCATTGCAGTTACTGACTTGTCTAATATACTGAAAGTCTTGCTGTTGATTTTACATTACATTGGTCTTATGTAAAAGCTATTTCCAGGGTCTTGGTCTTTGCTTAATGAAGACTAAATGTCAAAGGAATAGCAGGCAAAATATTTACTTTGCCAGTCATGCTATGAAACAACCGTTGACTCTGAAATGTTAACCATACTGCCTCAGCCCACCGCAGTGACTGGACACCGGCCTGATCCGAACAAGCCGAGCTCTGAATGAGTGTAGCATGGGAAGAATGGAAAAAATCCAACTACACGCCTCTCTGAAATAAACGTTTCTGTACAGAGTTGACGTTTGCCTGCGCCTGGAGACGGTCATTACAGCAGAGAGAGTGAGAGTGACCACAGGAGGGAGAACCCACCTCATTCCAAAACACATATAACCAAGAGAAGATTAACAAGTCAGGAAATGAAAAGGCCTTCTTTGTGCACTACAGGCCAGTGGGAGGAGGAAACAGTCATCAAACATGGACTAACAGAGTCCACACTGTTTTTCCTTCAGCATGTTGGACATATAGGGAACTGGCCTGAAATGGAGGTGAAATAATTATGGCCAAAGCAATGGCTGAAAATTTTTAAGTTGGTATCAGCTCTGGAATTACAGATGATGTGTGAGGATGGGATACGATGAACTGATGGGAGAAAACAGACCAGCATGGGAAAAATATAATTATATACGTTACAAATAAAAATATTTCAGTTGATGTGGGGATGTTGATAAATCAAAAGCATTTCACTAATAATGATGGAAGACGACTAAAAAACAGCAAATAAATTTAGAAGTCTTCTAAGTCCAGGTCTGTACAAGACACGGTCCATTTTGGGCGGTTAAAGACCTTATTAGCCAAAAGTTTGTGCCGCCCTTCGTGTGTCCAACCTTCTGAGGGCATCATGTGATCTGGATTGACTCAAAAGAGTGTTTGAACTAAATTTTAATCTGGCAAATTACCAAGTCTTTTTCAAACTTCTTTATTATTTGCTTTTACACCCCTCTGGTCATGTGGAGAAGCCATGGAGAGCAGAGTGTTCTTCGTATCTTGTATGAAACTGGGGTTTAATGCAACTGGAATGCCATATAACCGCATGGGTGTTCCAACAGCCGTTTGGTAACAAGTATTAATACTTGAATGTTGCAGTATATTCAACATTCACGTTAACGGGGTTAGTTCAATGTTTATTTTATTTAGCTATACTGTTCAGGGCATTATTGAGGTGTCAATTTCTCACATACATATTTATGTGAATTTCCTATCATTTAACTACATCGTGTCTACAGCTTGTCAGCTTTATGCTAAGGAGTTCTCTTATTTGTTAGTCTTTCATTTCAGGGCATTCCCTGGTACTAAAATGAATTCAACTAAAAGATTACTTTCTTTATGACTCGAGTGTGTAACTTAAGAGCGATTTGCGATTTGGTGAATAAAGACCAGGAATACACTACCAGTCAAAAGTTTGGACACAATGTATTCAATGTTTTTTTTCTTTATTTTTATTACTTAAAAGGCACTTCATGTCTTAAAGTAATGATGGACTGTTGTTTCTCTTTACTTA
>JAQQZR010000020.1:4223588-4264000 GCA_030068235.1 Notoglanidium macrostoma
CATTCCAGGTGACTACTTCATGCAGCTGGTTAAGATAATGCCCACAATATCATCAAGCTAAATGGTGGCTACTTTGAGGAATCTAAAATATGAAACATATTTAGTTTGGGTTTTTTTTTGTTTGTTTGTTTTTTTTACACTTTTTTTGTTTACAACATATTTCAGTATTATGTATTTCTTAATGGGTTGAGGTATTCAGTATTGTTTTACAATGTAGAAAACAAAAAAAAAAAAGAAAAACCTATGAAAGAGAAGGATTCCAAACTTTTGACCGGTAGTGTATGTCCTCACCAGTTACATGTTAGTCACAGAACCTGCTAAAGGCCAAAAAAATATGTAAAACAAAGCCAGATCAATTTTTATATAGATAGGGAAATTAGTTTGGATGCTCTGTTCAATAACTTAGCAAAACAGTCTTAAAAACCAACATGGGAAAAGAAATTGTGATGAAATTCATGGATCGTGATCTAGCCAGAAAAAAAACAAACAAACATATATTATTGCCAGATTGCCCACCACTAATATAGACCTGCGCACACGTGCATGCATGTGCAAATGTTTGTATTTAATTAATTTCCTTTAATTTTTACCAGCAGTTTGCCTGTTTTTAAATAAGCGATTAATATCCTGATACACTGAAAGTGATATCTTTGACTGGGTCACCATACCATGAACGTCTCAATGCCTAATTGACAATCCTGGAGTTGGGTAGTCTGTAAAGGTGAAGACTACACACTATATTGTTTTTCCTTGACAGAGCAAAAACAAAGCCTACCCTGGCAACCACAGCTCCAAACCAAACCTACCAGTCTGTCACTCTCATGACAAGAGTAAATGGAAGCCTGACCTTTGGGCAAACATAAGCATTACATGACCAGAGGCCATACTTGCTGTTGACAACCCAAAATACTTTCCTCACAGTTTAATTTTCCATACTTCCCCATAATAACACATCTCAGTGTGCTGTAAAGTATGTGACAAACAAATGCTTCTTCTTCTCTCCCATGGTGTGTATTGAATGTTATGTCTGCTCTGATCTAGGTATTAAATAAGTGAGCGTGAGCTATGGGAGTGGCCCACAGAGCTCAAGTCCCAACCCTGAGGTGGAGTAGCTAAGCTCGGAGAGCCACCGCACCTGAGTAACATGCTTTGACGACTGGCACACCCAGGTTAAGTATCACACCGTAAATGCTTTGCAGTTACAGAATAATCGGAACACTCCTCCTCACGGGTGTGGCTTGAATCACTCTGCTAAAAGTAAATATTGCTGAGGTCACATTTGAGAGAAATGCAAATAAAACTGAGGCTCACTGTCGTCATCATTTGTTGATGAAACAGAGATAGAACTATGGCTAGATCAATTATGCAAGCCATTTCCTAGAATGGCCTCATAACTGAAAACAAAAATTTTGCAAAAAGGAGGGTAAGGGCTGAAGTAATACAGACAAGCACTTCTTTAAAGCAGGCCTGCATTAAAGCAGGCTTATTAAACATTAATAGGGATGTTGGTGAGAGAAGGACAGGGAGTGGAGGCTGGTATAAGTGCTCAAGCTGGTACAGGAAACAGGAGGGGGTGGCTTGACTGGTAACAGGAGGTAAAAGCATCAAGGCTCTTCACAGGTTTAATCTATTATCCTGCACCAGCTGCCACAGACACCCAGCACCCCCACCCAAACTCAGCCAGTCTACAGGCAACTCCCTGCTGATCCTGGTTCAACTGCTACCAAGGTACCACAGTGTACCAGAACCGGACAGAAACGACCAGGCAAGGATTATGACAGACAAAGTCTGTCTGTACCTCTGAAATGGCAGGCGGTCTCACAAGCCACTGCTCTCTGAGATTTTCTCCGACCGTCCCTGAGGGGAAACCGG
Organism: Notoglanidium macrostoma; assembly: GCA_030068235.1. Lineage (NCBI taxonomy): Eukaryota > Metazoa > Chordata > Actinopteri > Siluriformes > Auchenoglanididae > Notoglanidium > Notoglanidium macrostoma. Next base: position 4,225,461 of record JAQQZR010000020.1, read on the forward strand.
ATAACTTTCCTCATGGACCAGCTGAGGAATGAGTCAGTCATCTGAGGGCGAGAGGGTCAGGCCTGTCTTTCAGGTCCTGATCTCTTGTGACACAGGACACGAGGCACAACCCCTCGAGAATCCTTTCACTACAAACGCCATTAAGAGACAGCTAAGCCACATCCTGGGACCCAAATTGACAATAAAAGCCAGGAATACACAGGTGGAGCCTCAACAAATGCCTGCTACTTACTCTACAGCCACACTCGGTGCTCACTGCATGTGCTAATCTTGATAATACTGCAATACATTCTTCACTTCCATTCTAAGTGTCAGGGTCACTAATTGCATATGGGGAGGCCTCTAAGCAGTGCTGAAGCTATATGATGAGAGCTTCAAAGTAAAAACAGGTGTATTGGGACTGGGATCATGTGGGACCTGTCGCACCCAACAAATGTGTCACAAGAGCAGAGTTAGTTTTTGCTTCCTTGTGGGCTGAAGCAGGTGGTCAGATATGAAATTGGCAGGAGACATTAACAACAGGGAATATGCTTTCAATCATTCATCAGGAACTGTTTTATTCTGGTCGAGGTCACGGTGGTTTACATGACTACTTTGTTTATATTTTGACAACCAGAACAAACCAAGTTTGTCAGAAAATACAATGGCCATGAGCAAACAATAATAAACGTGGGAGTAAGTAGGATTAGGCAAAGTTCCTGTGAGAATGGGCAGGATAGGTCAAGAGCGTCTGCAGGCGCTTGGAGGATTGGTCTAGAGCGTCTGCAGGTGCTTGGGGGATTGGTCTAGAGCGTCTGCAGGTGCATGGGGGATTGGTCTAGAGCGTCTGCAGGTGCTTGGGGGATTGGTCAAGAGCGTCTGCAGGAGCAGGCAGGACTGAAATAACAGTCCTACACACACATTTACTTTAAAATCAGAATGCTTTCACAGTCACACAGGTAAAATAAGTTATCGCATACTAAAGGGTCACAAAGCCTACTATGGTGTATGACTACAGCTGCAATATATCTTTAAACTTAGAATTAGCTCCCTCAAGTATCCTCATTGATGCAGATTTCCTGACCACATACTCTGGTTCTGAATAGTACAAATAACTTCCCTTCCTCAAGATATGAACTTCTGCTTCCCCTTTCGGTGGACTGAAATGCACAGACATGACCCTGACAGTAAGCCCCAAAACCCACAGCCGTTGCCACATCCTGACCGAAAATCCCCAAATAAAATTAGACAGATGTACAGTACAGATTTTACCCTAATAATTATTTACAGCATTCAAATGTATATGCAAAAGAAAAAAGCCCATCAAAACTATCAGTTTTCAAAGCACAAAGAACAAAAGGCCCACCAGCACCTGGTCACATTATAGTGAGAAACTATTTTAGGTAACACCTTGAAGTAGTGAATAATCTATGTTCTATAGTTTAGATTACATCACGGTTCTTTGGTCCCGCAGTATAGCCGTAGGGCAGTATGGTGGTGCAGCGGGTAGCAATGCTACCTCTATTATTTGATCCAGAGCTCATGTTACCATGCTGTGTGGCATTTCACATGTTCTCCACGTTCTCCAGTCTCCTCCTACTGTCAGTGGGTGGACAGGTCATTGGCTCTTCCTGGATTATTATGCCCTCATCCACAGGGCAGCCACAGAATCCTCACTTAATGGCATGTTAAGCAAAATAAATTATGTACATCATCTGATAAAGCCTTCACAATCACCAGATCTAAACCAAACGGAACATGAAAGAAAACCTTACACTGACGTGTTGAGACAGTGTTTAAACATCTTTCGGCATAAAATCTTTTGAAGGAATGATGTTCAGTCTTCTAGCACAGTCCCAGAGATGTGTGGAGGTTGCTGTGGACCAGCACCTTGCTGGAACACTTTTCCTTTATATTCTAAGGCAGTTAAACCTTGAGTAAGTTGCCTGTAGTGACCTGAAATTCATTTGGCACCCAGTCAAACTGAATTAATGCACTAACTGCATTAATGAATATAAAAACGTTGACTGCATGCCATGTCATTGTGATGTCCATTGACTTGTGATGTCCATTAAATGGCATTTTTGCCATATACATAGTGCACTCTTAATACAAGTGTGTGGGCAAGTGTTTCTCACCAGTTTTGTTTGACGAACGTTTGACGAATCCTGGCAACTATTAACTATTATCCTGGCAATGAATATGAATATAACTAGCAACTATTATCCTGGCAATTATTAACCTGTGTTCGCACTAGCAAGCAACAAAGAAAATTAATGGTCACCCATCATTATGTGCATGTGTTACCCAGCTGTGCGTTTAGCAACATCAGCAAACATTTAATTTCGGATTTTCTCAATTCTAGGGAAATTATTTATGTGGTAAAGCGATAAATCCAAATAACTGGCTTTCATGATTCCTCGAACCAATCCAACAGTGCGTGTGGTTCGGCATTTCAGCATTTCCCTACTCATAATTTCAGTTCCTACCTGCGATCAGTTCCCATTTACTGTTTACAAAAATGGAAGAAAAGCTTGATTTCAGGTAAACCATGGTTTCATATTATCCTGTTATATACAACCTCTCATTAAATGGGTACAAAGAAATGTTAAGGAAAATAAAACTTGGAAGGAAGTAGGGGAGGAGAGTGCTCTTTCACTAATGTGCTGGAGTATCACAATACACCTAGTGAAAAACACTAGCAATGGCGTAACAACTAGACTAATAAAAAAATTATAATGAAACAAAAACATTACTGGGCGCTTTTCAGTCAGTAAACCTTCATGATAAGTCCATGGTATTAATCCCGTGGCAGTATGAAGGAAAAATCGAGCCCTCACAGACAGCGTTGGGAAACAGCTGCTGTGGCCCACCACACAGGAACAATGAGAACAATCACCAAAGGCACGAAAGGGTCAGCGATATTTCTTGATTGAGAACACAGCTTGGGTCAAGGTCATAGCCTCTGCAACTTTCTTTACTTAGTCATGCTTATACTCCTAATGGTCCTTTCAAATGACGGATTTACGGCAGAGGATGCTTAACAGAACCACACCCATGTTTCTTTATGAATGAGCTCACAAAACAAAATTCAAGTCTTACTTGAGAAGCAAACACGAGGGTCAAAAAGTTTGAGGATTAGATACAGCACCTAATCAAGCCTGTGTGTACATGATGGGTAGAAATATGTGCGCTAGTATGAACTTGAACAGGCCAAGAGTACACCCTCCGTGCGATCTCAATCCAAGGGTATTTTAACAAACATGCTCGTGTTCTGAAAAGCTACATATCTACAGGGCGTGCTTGACATCTCCATATAGGGTTGAGACATAGGCTCTATTCAAGTAAACTGGAAAAAAGGGCCAAGCTATAGCACCAAGGTGTGTAAAACAGCAGTTCAGTATGAGAGACAGCTTGAGCCTATGAGCCAGGCTTAAAGAGAAATATAGGCGTCCTGCTCAGCTAATCCGTGTCATGCCTGTGGCCTTATGCCTAGAAGCAGAGAGAAACAGAGGAGCTGAAGCAAAGGGGGAAGGGGAGGCCGCCTACACATGCCTTGGGTTGGGGGAGGTTATTTTCAGGAATGAATGGAATTCTCTTTAGTTGTGCCATTGCTCCAAGTCAGGTGACTTCAGCCTCTCAAGGACAACAAGTTAACAACGAAGTGTTCCAAAAAGAATTTAAGAATCTTCGTGTAGAAGTAGGAAACCCTCTGCCAACACGTTTCTCATCTGTACGTTTACAGGGATACGTGCAGGAGTGCGCGCGCTATTTGTTCGCAAAGACATTCCTGACAAGCCTGGTCCTGACTCCCTATTTCCTTTACTGTTAAGGAGAACAGATACTTTATTAAAATAATGACCAATGGTACCCTTCACATTCCCAAGCCTACTGTTCAGACAGGAGCTTTCAATCCAAGATGCAACAATGTCACACTTTCAGGGTGATATTATTCCAACAATATTCAGCTTTATAATGAACGTTCAGTTGGGCTGGTGATTATGATTGGCCAAGACAGACTCATTCGGTCAAAAAGATTCTCAATATGCTGCAAATTACACAAGACATAGGTGAGGTTATCGGCCAAAGTTTCATTATTCAGTTCTATATACAGATCAGGCTGTATGAACAAAAATTTGAATGATAATCGTACAGCCCAGCATCGCAGTTTTCAATATCACAGTTAGCAACTTACGTCAACAAACAAATGTACTTCCCTGGTCAGCTCCACTGCTCTGATTTCTCAGTCCCTGACTAATTCTGGGGTTCAGCAACAGCAGCCCTCAGCCTAGTGACTACTTGACGGCTTGTGTACTGTGTTAATTCAACCTGATATTCTCAGTACGTCAACATTTGCAGAGGTTTTCACACGTTTGATTTTCACATGACAAGAAGCAAGAGGAGCGATGAGAAACAGCCAATGAGAGTCAGAGAGGAAATCATATTCATCTGTCGTCATGCGAATCCAGTCCATCATCCATCTATTTGTGAGAGTGCAAGGGCAAAAGGCAATGTTACTAAGTCACATGACAGACTTTGGTGGGGATCCCTCCAGGTGAAAGCAGGTAGTGTATATACCTAGTCTGCGAGCAATGGTGTAGCATGCACAACCCTACAACACAGCTTTTCCCAAATCAAGTCGTGCAGACTGAAAGGAATTTTGACTTTTTGAAAGTTGTATAGGGTGCATCAACCGACTCAACTTTTAAAAGAGCTGTAGCTGGCAATATTGAAGACATCCAAAGCATGACAACGTCATCCCCAATCTAAGCTGCCCACCCCTGTTTTTGGACATTTCCTAATACTAGCTAGCCAGCTTTGGGTATGGTCTTTAATGTTAGCTAAGCTAGCTTTATCTTATTTAAGCTAGCGTTTTCTCTAATGTTAGCTAGCCAGATTCAGCAGTGAAGAAGGTTAGTTAGCTCACCACACAAGTAAAAAAACATGCTGCCCAGTTCCATTTTTTGGGCTGCTTGGAGACCATCGTTGGAACTGGTATCTAAAGTAATGGAACAATCTAGATCGCTAGTGCACTGATACAGGCACAAATCCCTCACAGGGATGATTCAGCCGTGGTCATTACCCGAGATCTATCTGAGGATATAAACAGCTTCTCATCAAGCACATGTGCAACTGTTCGTTGCACAAATTTAAAATGGGATGAACGGTTAACAGAAATGTGCTGCTTGCTTTTATTATAGCGATGTCGATGTTTCTAAGAAATAGTACATGATGAAATCTTACATCATGAAGACGAGCCTATTACAGCTAATAAAAATGTACTTGGTAAAATTAAATTATTGGTATACAAGACATGTCCCTTATTTAAACTAATTTCATCTTGAAATTGAACTATAATTATAAAGATATTTTTTATTACATGGAATAAAGGACATACTTAAGCCGTTTACTTATTATGTAAAGCTCAACTACTTTACCACATCACTTCCTCACAGAAAACCTTCACAGGCCACACTGGCTACACAACAAAAGCCAGCTGGGCTGCAAGTCACCATCCCACCCATATTCAAAGTGTACTCCTATTTATAGTGTTGGCCTTTGGAAACCTCGTTCGATTAATCATACCACACCACAAACGATGCCTTACACCTGCTTTTTAAACACCGCTCTATACTAACACAGTGGGACACTGATTCAGGCTTGTATTGAAGGAAAAAACTTGCTAGGTAGCAACTGAGCACCACACTATTTTGCCTATACTATAAGTTTCTGTTGAATTAATTAACTACTACTGACATTCAGACATTTCTCCTGATTTTCTCTCCAATTTAGTGCATTGCCCAATTGTTGTATGAGAAGGTCTCCACATCTGATGCTTCCTCTGAGAAACACTGAGCCAGCCATGTTTCCGAACTGCTCCTCTTGCTGCGTCACATGGCCGTGTAACACTCACAGAGGAAAACGCCATCAAGCGCTCTTCTCGATGTATGATGTATGTAGCCCGCGGTTGGCTAGTGTCATTGTGACTGACAGGGGACAGAGTATGCCGTCCCCCTCACCCACACAGAACGGCCAGTTTTGCCCACTTGGAATTCCAGCCATGGATGGCTCTGGCATCATCAGGAGTTGAACTCAATCTCCAAATGATACGGCGAACACTTTTGTCTCCGTCACTGAGGCCACTGCGTAACACACCTCGATACGCTATATTAAAGATACATATGAAGGAACTACTAATGCAATAAAAGATGACTCACTCCTACTGTGATTCAACACTATGATGCCATGCAGAAGAATATGATGCTGTGCAATTCAATATGGTAGTTCTTCCTCCTCCATGACAATCTGTGACTCGCATGAGACTGGGCCACTGACAGCAGTGGTGTGAGAGTGCACGTAAACAGTTCAGAGAGGAGGAATCAATTTAAATATTAAATTATAAGTAAAAATTATTGGTCACATTTCTAAATAATAAAGGCATGGGGCCTCTAATAATAAATAAATGAGTAAATCTGAATTTACTGATGCAAAAATGCTGGAAACGATGCATCCAGAGTTCATCCCAAATGATATCCGGTGAATACTTCTTTAATCGGGGCAATCGCATCATGAACCTTTATGCCTGTGCGCGATGTGAATCTTACCATCCCTGCCTGCATCTGTGTCTTTGTGAACAGGTCACATAAGGATCTGCCATCACACTGGCAAATAATCCGAACACACCTACCGGGGGCAGAAAATGCAAAACTAAATGAAAGTCTCATGTTTCACTGCAAAATGGAGACGAAAGAAACCAGTGAATGCAAGAACACCGCCGATCACTATTGAAGACGACTAGATTGAGGCAGGGTTTAGGGTTTTTCAGGTGTTTGACAGAATAATTGAGTCAAATCAGATGTGAATGCTACATCTTATAAGATGTTAGAAACCCTAAGCACTTTCACTTCCTGATCTTACATTGCTAGTAATAAAAATACCAACATGGCATTGCTGCATCCGTGTGCAAATTACCTATGGGTTTTGTGTATGCGCATGTATCGTGCCCATGCTGACAAGGGGAGAGCTCTCAGTGTAAACACTTCTCCAGTATCGCTAAAGAGTAACGCGCCATTTTAACTGAAAACTAAAAATGACCAGACAACTGAGGTGACTTGAACAAAAACACTAAGATTAAGGAATGTGTTTTTAAAAAATGAAGTACATTCCTTGCCCTTTGAATTCACAAATCAAACCTTTGCTGTTTAACCCAGTGCAAGTGTTTCTTTTATACGTTTTGTACATCAGTCCATCTGTGTGTCTCTACACACGCTGCTTATCCATAAACCTCATCTCTCCTGTCTCTGTGTTGCAACAGACGCCTTCAGAAGTATAAAACTTCTGAAGGTTTTTACTGGCATTAAGAAGTGCTTGGAATTGATCGTGATTATTAATGATGCTATCAGCAATCTCCAGATCCCTCAAATGGCATGAGGACATCTGTAAGTGATCCGCTGAAACTTCACACCACAATTCAATCAGACAAAAAGCATGCCTTTGGTTTTCAGTACAAATCCAGAAAATGCTGGGGGGATTTTTATTTTCTTAATACATAATAGTAAAGCTGTCCTGGATGTATTTAGTTTTGATAAAAGAGTGTATTTAAGAACAGACTGTACCAGCTTTCTGATGCTTTTATTTTACCAAAAAAAGAAAAAATTTTTTTTATTAACTATTGAACTATTTTATGTGGAGGAGGAGGAAATATAAAACATAGATTTTATCATCCGGTCAGCAGTGCAATATTTCAGAAAGCTTCATTCTGATGTAGCATCACAATCACTAATCAATATTCTATCAACTAGCCATCATCACGTGTACATTTCTTAAGAACAGCACATTTTGAAACGTGCGCATTCATTTCCACTCGCACAGAACAAACAGGCGCTGCGTGTTAAAATCCCGCTGGAGCGAATATGATCTGTAATGGAAAAGTAAACATTTTGAACATTAAGGGATGATGATGATCTGCACATTAAACATGATTAGCGTAATGTAATAAATCTGCAGGTCCGCTCGGGCAGATGGGAGACGTCAGGCTGAGAAAGCACCCGTGGTGGATGACATAGCAGACGTTTCCAGCGTAATGAGAGACGCAGGCTATGCAGTTCCTCCCTTTACGCATAAGCTGATGTACTCAGTGACCCAAATGTTGGATTATGAAAGTGTCCATCAACTTGGGGGGAGGTCATGGTTTGAAATTTTCACGGTATGAGAACCTAGACTAAAAAGATCATCGTTTCACTGGGGTTAATCTGTATAAAACACACAAGCCAGTGGTAAAATCTTTGTACAAATGTCTTTTTGCACATCTTTGTGTGTCTAATTTATGAACACACAAAATATCAAATCCCCTAATTGCCGTTCCTTCTTATTCCGGTATTTCCGAGAGCAGCCTTTCCATAACATCTCTTATAATGTCAGTATTTATCAAGTTGTCGTTAAAACCTAGTAACCAGCTGAGCAAAAAATAAACATAAATCTGACTAGCCCGGCAGTGCGCTTATAGCAGGTTCGTTTAGCTCTGGTCAACTTGAGCCATGCTGCTCTGTGCATCCGATAGCCGTTGTGCTGTGATGTGATTTAGGGTGAATCCTGAGGGAGACGGCTGCAAAATTTTTGGCCAGTTGCATTCAGACCAAAAAAGACACTTGATCTGGTTAAAAAAAAAAATATTAAAAAAAAGGCAGATAGATGGTTATAGAGGGAAATCACAATTTAGAAAAAGGCAGTGGTGAGAATCATACACATACACTATGACTGTGTAATTGACATCATTACAGCCCTGCGATCAACCACGTGGCGTGCTTTTTAATCAGCGAGTCATCAAAAAAAAGCGTTCAGATCGCCCTTGTCTTACTTTGGAGAAGTTGGAAGGTAATGCATTACTCGCTCCTCGTGAAGTCAGCGGCGTGTGCGCCATCGCACAGATTATGGCTGTATACGCCGTTTCGATCGCAAAAACTAACTCTAAAGCAAATGCTTGTTCGAATCTAGTGCAATTACATTAGCAGTCTCCGGAGACGTGTAAATCCAGGCTACATGACACAGCACTTATTTCATCCGCTACGGTGTCTGCCAGAATGCGAAGATAAAATTAGCCAACAAAAATAAGGGATTGTTTAATAGGCGGCAGTAAACTATGCAGCTACGCAGCACATAATTGACGATCATGCTGTGCTGTGCCTCAGTTTTCTGCAAACTGTTACAAGGGTTCAATTTACACAGCAGAACATTCTGAGCAGCAAAGGCTTTTACAACACTACTTCACCCCACGAGATTCGCATTAATGAGAGCGTTATTAGACCTTCATTAAGCACCCTTCACTCCAAAAACGTCTCTACAAAGTCCCTAAAATAGCACACGGGGCTCATGATGAACACTATCTCTAATCTAAGCGCAAATACAACAGTCAGAGATCAAAGTCTTGCGAGATAACATTTACACCTATGTTCGCTAACAAGACTAACAGGCCTAAAAACAGATCAGGGGATCTCGAGCTTTTTGCAATCACGAACCCCATGAGTACTGATTTACTTTATGGAGATTATTCAAATATTAGACACAGTATTCAAATGTGTATAATAACATTGCTATCATCTACTAGAGCCATACAGCTTTACATTCCTGACCCGGACAGAATATGTCCAGTTGACATTATTTATTGCCCTACATGTTTTTGGCATGCATCACGACAGTACTGAAGATGGACGGTTACTACTATGTACTTCGCGAAATGTTCAGTTAATGCTTAAAGCAATAAAGATTTTTCTTATCCAAATGCTTGACCTCTTTTGCTTTTTCTTTTTTTTAACCATTTTGGAGTTGGAGTCAATAAGAATGAGAAGAATCAGAATCGATAAAATTCAAACAATACCAAACCATACTCATAACTCTAAGCACAAACAGTACAACTGACAGCGATTACTAACATTTTTGTTTTTAAATCACAGACCCTCAGCTGTGCTTCATGGACTTCACTTTGAGACACATATGACAAATACAAGGGAGAAAGAGTCACTCCCTAACCTTAAACATCAAAATAAAGATATGTCCGACACCTTAATTTCAACTAATTTTCTAGTGCATCTTTACTATGATAAAAATGTTGCACTTTTCCACCTCTCCTCCTCTTGGTTAAACTAGTCCCTCGTTCTGCATTCTGTAGTACAACTACGTTCATGTCTGGTTGTTTTCACAGATGTACGTTTTACACATACCACGCATTCATTTTGGAAAAGAAAACAAAAATGGGGTGGGGTTCAGCCACTCGGTGAACAGGATCACTAAAATCGCTGCTGCCTTTGGGTCCAGCTCCAGGCAGACTATTGACAAAGTGAACAGGTATTTCGCTGAACGCTATATACTCTTGAACATCTAGTGCAATGGAAAGGGAAGGGTCCTGGAGTGAAGTAGCATCTAGTTAAAGCCTTAGCAGCAACACAGCATGCTTGACTAGCAGTAGCTTTGATGTTTGAGACTGGCACAGATTAACAGTGCTGATCCCATGGGGAAATGCCAGGCTGCACAGTTTCCTATGCCTCCTCCCTACTCACTCTCTCTCTCTCTCTCTCTCTCTCTCTGGGTCAGAATGAAAGAGGCATAACCTGCTCAGCAACATGCCTTCAGCAAATACAGCAATGTTGTTTATCTGTAAGCAGCAGAGGTACGTTTAAACATTCAGCCGGAACACTAGGCATCATATCCAGAGAGATGCTCAATGCTAGATATTTAAATACATTTATAATTACATGCTCGATAAACACGGCAAGAATCTACATAAAGAGATGCGCTAAAGCACAAACTGGTCGATATTTTTTTCCCTCGGTCGGCGAGACTGCTTTGCAATAAGCCTACTGGCTTAACTGCATAATCATCTGCAGACCACGCGTGCATCTCGACCCCTTATTCTATGAGCGCTTACTGAAATTTCTGATCCTCTTAATTCCTCAGGATGGTGTCAGTGATGGACTGATCTTACAGGTTTAAACCTAGTTTCCCAAAACTTAAGGCACCCCAAAGTTAAGCTCATAACTGGTAGAGCGTGCATTCAGTGCGATGCCCGCTTTATTGATGCCATTGAACAGGGAGTGCTGTGCTGCAATGCTACTTGGAAATGACTGTGTCCTGCAGACTATAGACTGCTGCAAAACCAATTAACAAAAAAGGCATGCAGTTTGCAACACGACTGTCACGAACATTTGAACCAATGAAAAAAAAAAAAAAAAAACACAAGTATAATAATAACAATAATAATAATATCTGGAATAATAAGAGGACCTTCCTTGACATCAGGCACCACACTACATCCCCATGCTACGGGTTCCCAACCTTGCTCCTGGAGTACCTCACGTCCTGAACATTTTAGCGCGTCCCTGCTCAAACACACCCACTTCAACCAAGATAGGGTTAAGATAATTAGCTGATTAGTTCAATCATGGAGCTTGGAAACCACTAATGTGCAGGACAGTGAGTAATTCAGGACCAGGGTTGAGAACCTGCACTCTGAACCTTGAATTTACTTCTTATTTCCCCAACCAGGACTCCAGCCAGGAAGTGAAGGAGCCAGGGGCAGGGTAAGCAGGGGCACGCAGACCGACTTCCTGCCTCCTGGAACCTGAGTCACAGTCCGAGCTCTCTGTGAGCGACGGATGCAATGTGTCGCCTGTTCGAGATGGGTTCCTCAAGGACACCAGAGCTCTTTTCTGGAGCAGACACACTGAGGTATAATCTCATTACTGACGATAATGAAACACTCTGAGCAGAGAATCCTCTCATTGTCCAGCCTGCCCCATTCAGGCATGATGTAGTTGCCCCTAGGTCCAGCTTGAAGTGGACTTTGACAAAGTGTTTAATAAACACGGTGGAGTTCAGTGCAACCGTGGTGATCGTGGCCCAAAAAAAAAGAAGAAAAAAAAAAAGAGGAGGAATGGGAGCAGCATCAGTGCATTAGCGTGGCGCTGTTAATTATTCACTGAGCCACAATCTATTTATACACGGCTACATTCGGCATTCTTTTAAGGGGGCGAATTTTGATCGACCTCGAACAGGAAGTGGTCAGCCTTGTTGAGTCAGCGACGTCTCAAATTCTCCTGACGTTAACTCACCAGTTTAAAAGGGATGTACGTGTGGATAAATAGGAGAAGGTCATTAATGTAACAGTGAAACAGTCTATGAACAAACAGATGGATTATAAAGATGAAGGAGGAGGAGGACTGTCTCTAAAAGATGTAAGATCACTGATGGAGCATCATGACAACACCTTGGCTATGTGCTGAGCTCTGCCTGGCTAAGGATTCAGAGCAGTAGGAATCAGGAATCAAATGGGTTTTCAGTGTCCAACACAACCACTTACCCCATTCTAAAAACTCGGTCACGTGTTTCTCGCGTTTTAAGGGCGAGCTGCTGCACTCGTTGTATAAACAGATGAGAATATCCAGAAGCGTCTCCACACTCAGGGAGCTCGCGGTCTTCTGATGGCCATCCAGCAGCAACTGCTCCAACTTCTTGAGGCGCACCTTCGCCGACATGTTTGTATCAGCGGCCTGACCACTCTTCCCTACCGCAGGACCAAAAAAAATGTAATAATGATAATGATAATAACAATAAAACGCCCTCCCGGAAAGGGATTACGAGGAGAGAGAAGTCCTGCGCGAGCGCTCAGCGCGAGAGAAAAATAAATCTCAGCTGGGCCGAGGTGGAGCACTGAAGTCCCAGACTCCAACTTGCTAGCTAGCCATCCAGCTAGCTAGCTAGCAAAACAAGCCTAACATTATGCTTAGCTCGCTACACGACGCTCGAACCGGTTCGACCCGCAGCAGCGCCTGTTCCCGAGCCGTCACTTCTCACTCGTCCATTTTAGCGTCGGTTTTTTCCTGGCTAACGTTAATCCCGACACTTTTCACTCTGAAAGAAACAGGGATGGGAGGCTTTTCTACCCCGTCGAATATCAGCTTGGCCGGACTTCCATATTCTCTCCTGGGAATATCCCGAAAATTAGTTTATCTAATTTTAAAAAAAAGGAAACCTCCACGCGCTTTGGGAGTGGTGTTTTCTTTGAGTCGGTGATTCTCCCAGCGTTAGCCGGTGTGGTTATCCGTGAAGCCGAATATGGCTGCACATCCGCGTCCGACCTCGTCTCTCTCTCTCTCCCAGTAAAGAATCCAGACTCGGGACACCGAAGCTCCACCCACCCCGTACCGGAAAAGCCAAGCAGATGTGACGTCATTGTTTGAGTGACACATACTGGGAGCCGGCTAGCACTGACCTCATCACCGATAATCTGCCTACAATCTACCACCCATTTCTGTCATCCACTCAGAAATTATTATTATTATTATTATTATTTTTAAACATGATCCCTTTCTGAGTTAATTAATGTACTGGGGTGTGCAAAAACAGGTTATAGACATACAGGTTATGATTATTATAATGATTATAATAATAATAAAAAGAACATGAAGACAAATAAGAAGGTACATTATACAAATAAATATTATAATAGAACAAGACTAAACTCTGTGTTTCACATACTCACAGCTGTAAACCTACTTTTGCCCATCCCTGAATATATTAGTATGTACAGTACATACTAAAATTCAAAGAAATTCTGTAAAGATGCCTTCAAAAATAAAGCTGCAAATAAAATGCTGCAAAATATATTTTAAATAAAAATATTTGGTATATAATATCTTTTCAAAAGATAAAACTAATCAAATAATCAGAGAAAAATAATCTACAGATTAATTGTTTATCAAGATAATTGGTAGTCGCAGCCCTAAAATACATTTTGAAATAAAAAACGATATACTGTCATGTACGTGTGCACACAACCCTGCACAAGTCTCACAAGTAATCTTACAATCGCCAATTCATTGTCATGGCCTCCAGTGAAAAAATGTGTTCACTGAGTGGAAATTTCATTATTATTTTAAATCAGAAAAGTGGAACAATATTCCAGCACTGTGTAAGTTCTGCCTTCCAGCTGTGAAAATGCTGTCATCATCCACATATTTGGTATTGAGGTTATCCAAAAGTAACAAAGTAATCAGTTACATGACTGTAATTTTGTGGTAAATTAGATTAAGTGACTGACTACATTTATTAAGAGGTAATTAGGAATTATATCAGAGCACATTACTAAAGTAGCCCTCCCAACCCTGAGTATACACTCCTGGGCAAAAAGAAAATGAGGTAAACCTGATATTGCAAAACATTAAGCTTTTAATGGTCTCAACAGCAAATCACTGGTCAGGAAAATTAGCAAGAATTAAACAACTAGATAAAGTAAATTCTTGTGCAAAGAATGATTTATTTCCTTTAAATTTTGAAGTCTTGTGGGTAAACCTACAGACGGCTTTTTACAGGAAGAAGAGTCCATGTTGTTCCACTCGATGTTAAAGTCTTCAAACAGAAGATATTTTGGAAAATTTTGAACAGCCAGACAAGTTAGTTTCAATTTTATATCATTTAAACATTTCAATCTTTTCATGGTTTTCTCTTTGCGTACCAGAAGACTCTGTAAATGAACTTCCCTGTTTCCAGCTTTTCCTCCCAACAGTTTCAGCAACGAGCTTCGACCAGCAAAAGAAGGCCGAGGTCTCTGGAGTGACCTTTTTTTTACTTTTTGTTCATTTTCTTCCCAGTGATTTTTGTTGTGACCATTAAAAGCTTAATGTTTTGCAATATTGGGTTTGCCTCATTTGTTTCTGCCAAGGAGTGTATTTGCACATATATCATTTTAATGATTTTATGTAATTATACTTAAAATTATTTAAGATATTTAAAGATAAGATATTATTTTAAAGATAAAGCTATTAAAGATATTATTTAAGATAGTTATTTAAAATATACGAATAAAATAAATAAAATAAACTATCCAAAACACAAAACATTCCAGACAAATCACACTCAGAATGGAACACAGTGTGCCATATAACAAATAAAAATAAATGACAACATGCAAAATAACAGCATCAAACAATTTTACAGGTACAGGTACAATTTGTGCAGTTTTACAATGAAATCAGCTAGTAGGTTTTACTGAGCGTATTGGAGAATTTGTCATAGTTCTTCTGGAGACTTTGACTGTCACATTTGCTTCTTTTTTTGCAACAAAACTCCATCATTATGTTTTGGGGGGTGTTTTTTTGTCTGAAATGTGGTTTCTTACATAATATGTTGCTTTCTTTACTGACATACAAAAAGTCTTTTGCACAGTTGTGCATAGTGTATAATATGCATATGGAATATAATTAGTGCATATTTCATAAATACATATACAAATGTTTACATACACTTAGAACAAAACACAATATTTAACAGCAATCCATCTAGTATAATAGACAGGGGCAACATTTTCATTGATCATGTGATCCCCAGCAACTCTTTCATCATTTACATACAGTGGGGTCCAAAGACGGAGGCCACATTGAAAATTTGGGTTTTTTACAAAGAATAGGAAACAGGGCTCGACTTGAGGGGCAGTGGTGGGCAGAATAGGGCAGTGGGGGCCACTGGTTATTCAGTGGTTAAGGCACTGGGCTGCTGATGAGAAGGTTATGAGTCACAATCCCACCATTGTAAGTTGCCACTGTTGGGCTCTTAATCAAGCCCATTAACCTCCCACCTGCACAGGTATCTCACTTGTAAGCTGCTTGAGAGAAAAGTGCCACCCCAATGAATAAATGAACTGTTAATGACATGGGAGTTAGGTTCCTGGAAAAAAAGCTGTAGCTATTTTAATTCAATCCATATTTACCCATCACATTGCTTTGGGCATGTCAGAATTTGCAAACCAAATAAATGGAGCTGGTATAAAGTGTGTGTGCATGTGCAGAGGAGATGGCCATCCAGAAATGAGGCTTATTGCCAGATTGATTTGAATGTTTAATCCAATGAAGTTTATTAAAATCCTTCCAATTAAATTAAAAAGTATATAATGTTTTTTTTTTAATTAGGCTACGCTATGGGATATTAATTGGATTATTATATTAGTTAACTAGTTGACTGGTTCATAGAGGATTTATCTATATTTTTACCTTATTTGAAAGACTGTTTCATATTTTATGCAAACTCTTGTGCATAGACCCTCTCACCACACAATTTGGTTTTTAAAGAGTTTGTGAAACGCTGAAGCTGGGCTTTGTCTATAAGGTAGTGTTGCATTTAAAAGTTTCCAGTTGTATATGTTGTAGGTTTTCGTCTTATTTTTGTTTTTTTTCTTCAGGTTTTTAAATAATACCATAACCCAGAGGCTCTTAAACTTTCTGTAGCCAGAGACCCCTTTAACTGTAAAATAAATTCCACAGACCCCCCAGCACAGATTTTATTTCATGAACATTATTCAAATGTATACAATAATATTTCGTCTTTTGTTTTCGAGGTTTTTTAGGTCCAAGTCAATTTTAATTATGTATGGTTTTAACTTTTATTTAGGATTGGATTAAACACTTTCAATTCAAGTGAAGTGAATGATAAATACAGTATTATAACAGTGATAATGGCAAATTGTGATATTCAGCACTGTAGCAAAATTTTCAAAAAATCACATAAGACTCTGCTTATGCTTCAAGGATGCCTGGAGATCCCTTGGCCCAACATTCAGTACACACTCTCTAAATATCTTTTAGTATTATTTACATTTATGGCATTTGGAAGACCCTTATCGCCCTTATCCAGTGCGACATAAACATTAATCTCATTTATTACACAACTGAGCAGATGAGGCTTAAGGGCCTTGATGAAAGGCCCAGCAGTATTAGCTTGGTGATGGTGGGATTTGAACTCCCACCTTCCGATCAGAAGTCCTATGTCTTATCCAGTGAGCCACCATTACCAAAATCACTCTTCTCACTGTGAACAGGGTTCGAACATGCATGAGGAAACCCCATTGGATTTCAAGTCCAACACCTTAATCACTTGGCCATCACAGTTGTAATGTTACTTGCCTACTAACTCCATCAGGAGTTAGGAACAAGGAATTCTGTGCAAGGTCATTGCAGAATAAAAAGGAATTCCATCCTATAATAAATCTTTGCCTTTTCACTAAGAGCAGCTTCACATGTCAAAGAGAAATGTTTGAGGATAATGTCCTCTACTGGTATGAGTTGCAATTTGCACCATAATTTTTACATTCCTCACTCTCAGTATCCTCAAAGTAACCTGAAACTGTCCCACACGGAAATTTTTCATAATTATGCAGAGAGTATTCATAACAGGAGATCTGGAATTAAACGTTATATTTCAAATATAAATCTTATGCATAGTAAGATGGGAGCCGGTCAATTGGATTTAGGAGTCACTAGGAAACTTGCGGTGTAATGACTAGTGTCACTGTGTCAGGCTTTTGGCTATGGCATAACAGAACAGCTTAGCATACAGACACCTGATCTGAGAGAAGATTTGTGTTTGAGCCACGTTTATAAACATATAAAGTCTCACATTCTCACTAATCTGTTAAAAGTGGAACATGAAAGAAAACATATATCTTTCTTACTCCCAGCCCAATCCTCTAGTCAAGATCTGAGGGAAGTTGAGATGAATAGGGAGTGCATGACATCTATCCATTCATTATCTATACCACCTTTCTGTTAACAGACATAAGGAAGGTGGAAACAATAGCAGCTGACTTCAGGTGAGAGGTGGGGTACACCCTGGGCAGGTCAGCAATCTATCACAGGGATGGAATGGATGGAGGGACGAACAACCATTTACACTCACATTCACATCTATGGTTGTGACCTAATCTGCATGTCTTTGGGTGGAAACCAGAGCAGTAACCCATGCAGGCATGGGGAGAACATGCAAATTCCACACGGAAATTTCCAAGTCGCCCGCAGGTCCGAACACAGAACCTACTTGCTGTGTGAACCACTTCACCCCCATGCTGCTCTGGAGTGAACGATACCCTCAAACAATTTATAAAATATTACACATCACCATTTGCACGGCTCCTCCACTCAGCACCTAAGCTGTATCTGCTCCTAAAGTTGACTGTGATAGTGTATGTGTATTTGAGAGACAGCAGCATTTCGGGACTTTTTTAACCCTAATTACAAGTACCTGGTGCTACATGTTGTTTTTAAAATGTTTGTGCACCAGAGGGAGCACTAGACCTGTGCAGACAGTTTTAATGCCACTCTAGTTATACAACTTTGATTAAAATTGGCTGGGGAAATAAGCACCTTATTTCAGTACGACAAAGCGAAATTCAGACACTTATTAGTCATTCATATTAGAAGCACATCAGTAAAATCTGTTTTGCAGTCAGTGCTCTAAACACTTGACAGAAAACATGTTGCTGATATAAAGGGCAAAATCACACCTGTAGACTGAGACACATTAACAGCGTCTGTTTATCTTTTCCCCAGTATGACCTTTTTGTCACGTTCTGATTAATCAAATAATCATAAAAGCTGTTTGTGACTGACCTGCTTCAGTCATTTTCAAAATGTATAATCAGCTTAACAACATACTAATGGTGTTACATAGATTATAATCTCTCCTGTCCCTAGTACTCTGTGTACATGCAAAAATATGTCACATGTTACAACCTTTATTCATGCTTCAGCAACTGAACCATGCAGAATCATTAATGTGGCCTTATCTGATGGCATTCACACTGTAGGTCAGTGTCCATTTGCAAATGTGTTCTGGGGCATGTTTTCAATATGGTGCCTTTGGGATCATTCATTCTGTCAATCAGCAGTTTGGATTCAGCATGTTTACTATCATACACTGCAGTTTTAAAAGATACAATATATGGTTATTCACATAAGGGTTTTTTTTTGGTCCAATGAAATACCTTTAATCCTGAAACACTACACATTCTGCTGGAAAGGTAACATGTTGTGTAAGGGGGTAACTCTCTGTATGACAGGATCCATTTGCCATAGAAAGCAAAATGGCTGAAACAAACACCCTACTCCCTGATGAATGCATACCTCCACTTTGAAATCCAGTGGAAATGGAGCGAAGCCTGTTTAATGGAATACTCCTGCTTTTGCTGGAAACCCAAGTGTGGAAAATGGAATGATCATTACATCTGTCGGCCTATAGCATGCATTATATAGGGCAGCTGCACCAAAATGACAGCTTGTGTTTAAAGATTTACAAGCTTGGGGTTGTGTGTGCGTCAACACACCTTTCCAAGCAGCGCCTGAGACATTGGAAAAAGTGTACTTGCTGACACAGTTTTCCATTTGGTAGCAAGGAAGTGAGACGATCAGCACCACAGGCTATGAATGGAAGCATCTGCTTTCTCTGGTTAGCTACTCTCTACGACGTCGAGGCTGAATCAGTGGGAACATGAGCTGCTCATGGCGTGACACCGACCCTGACATTTCACCTCTTGCCCTGGTTTTGACTGTGTGTGATCTTAGTGTGTAACGTGAGCAGTACTACAATATGTGTGTGGGACAGAGACACCATGATGTCAGCTTGATTTATGACCAACAGGTAAGTTCAAATGGCCTGTCGAGCCTCACCTGTCCTTGGCTCTCTGGAGGATTTCTGTATGTGTTCAAATTAATCTATGCTTCATGAATTTTGATAGTTCCATACCTAACTAGGATGCACCAATTTAGTCTACTAGTCTATTAAACAGTCTTCCTTTTCTTGCCATCAGAACATTTTTATGGACATCCAGACAGCAATATCATACAGTATCTACCCTCAGATATACATCGTCATACTGTAGGAGAAATTCACTGCACTTAATAAAATAGTAATCAGCACTTTTACAGTCTTACCTGCCAACCAGGCAGTCTCATCCAGTAACATGATCAATAATAGTTTATTAAGAATTTATATCCCATTTAATTAAAAATACATGACTGAGAATAAATCGTCCTTGCACAGCAAAATCCTCAGTGCTGAATTAACTCTTGCAGTGTTCATTTATGTCAGATTAATACTGAGCTTTGCAAGTCAAGACATTTTAATGCTGTGAGAATTAAATGCATATTTTGTGGCTCGATACAGTAATGTTTCATACAAAATTTCCCCATTTGCAACAAAATTGAAGGCAGATTAACCATAAGGCTGATTGGGCAGTTGCCCATGGGATTCAAGCCTGTTGGCCTTTTTCCCTTTAACTTTGTAAATAAAAGTTTGATTTTTTCCAACTGAACAATCATTTCATCCATCCACTATCTATCCATTATCTGTCAGGGTCTCGGGGTAGCTAGAGCGAATTGCAGCTGATTTCTGGCTGGAGGCAGGGTATACCCCGCACAGGTCGCCAACCTATCACAGGGCTAACACAGACATTCACACTTTTGGACAATTTAGAGTAGCCAGTTGACCTAATCTGCATGTCTTTGGACTGTGGGAGGAAATCCATATAGTCAAGCTCTGCAAGTTGGCCATAAGGTTTGAACCCTGAACTTTCTTGCTGTTAGGCGACAGTACTAACCATTGCATCACTGTGTTTCCCCTGTATTTTAAACCAACAAGCATTACCAGTGTACACTTAATTCAGAACAGATGTGAACTGTTTTCTAAATTACTGGTGACTCATGTAGACCGGTATAGGCAGCAGCCTATATACAGGACCAGTCAAAAGTTTGGACACACCTTCTAATTGAATGATTTTTTTTATTGTTATTACTTAAAAGTCATGCCTTAAAGTAATAATGGACTGTCATTTCTCTTTACTTAGTTGAGTGGTTCTAGATATAGTATGGATTACTACAGATGTTGAATAGGGCTATTTACTGTATACCAACACTACCTTGATGATCTCAAACACATTAAGAAGGCAAGAAATTCCACTAATGAACTTTTACAAGATGCCTGTTAACTAAAAATCATTCCAGGTGACTACCTCATGAAGCTGGTTAAGATAATGCCAATCATGTGCAAACTGTCATCGAGGTAAATGCTGGCTACTTTGAAGAATCTAAAATCCATCCATCCATCCATCCATTATCTATACCGCTTTATCCGTCTGGGTCGCGGAGGAAGCTGGAGCCAATCCCAGCATCTTTGGGCGAGAGGCGGGGTACACCCTGGGCAAGTCGCCAGTCCACCACAGGGCCAACACAGACAAACAGCCACACACGCTCACATTCACACCTACGGGCAATTTAGAGTAGCCAGTTGACCTAATCTGCTTGTCTTTGGACTGTGGGCGGAAACCCACTCATGCACGGGGAGAACATGCAAACTCCACACAGAAAGGCACCCTGGACCCAGGACCTTCTTGCTGTGAGGCGTGCTGCCTAGAATCTAAAATATGACACATTTTTTTATTTCATAATTCCATATGAGTTATTTCATAGTTTTCATGTCTTCAGTATTGTTCTACAATGTAGAAAATAATCAAAATAAAGAACAAACTATGAATGATCAGGGGTGTCCAAATGTTTGACTGGTACTGTAGAAGCAGACGGTTTTAGTTCTTTAGTCTTTTAAATATGTTTTAAAACAAAACCAACAACAACAACAACTAAAAACCTATTTTGTATTGAGATGGAAAGTCAAGATGTTTCACCAATCATACAAGCAGCTTCATTGGCTTATAGTGAACTGTTTTTAGTCAGGTTTCTAAATATTTAATAGAATTCACATATTTCTTAAACTCAACAGTAAATTCAGTGCCTGCTTAATCTTAATACTCTGCTTCAACTTCTGCTGCTCTGGATGGTCCTGCATGGATGCCCTAAAAGTTGCACTTCCCAAAAACAGTTTCGTGCCTAAGAACTCTTATGCATAATATCATCATACTGAACATACTCATAACACACTCAGTAGCTTACTGTTTTTATAATATACATTTATAGAATAGTAATGATTTATACTCCCACAGTCCTTCCACTATCCTCATTTAACACTCTTTTAGTAAAGTTTTGTGTAAATGTTTGTGTAAGCCAACCCAAACTAAATATTTTTATGCTCGATTTACAATCCAGGATTCATAAATGCAGATTTTCTTCATTCTCCTGTTGATGAATGCCAAACACCTGTAAGTTACCAGGCACATACCCAGGAGAGCTGATTTGCTTTTGGTGACACCCACAAAGCTCCATACATGGCAAAGCTCACAGAGCAGAAATGACAAGTAAACAGCAAAAAAAGAAGCTTTCTCAAATTTAGAAGTGGAAGTTATTTTGACTTATGTCTATACCAGTATTTTTTAAATATTGTATATATGATGTAGTAGCATAATAGCACCTGAAAAGACTAAATCTACACATCTATTCAACTAAAATTAAATAAAATTTTACTATTTTTCCAAATCATGCAATAAGAATTTGTCCGAAGATATGGAGTAGAGAGAGAGAGAGAGAGAGAAATGAAGAAGGAAACCCTGATCGAAATGTCTCACAGCCAGATTTAATTCCCCTCCCCTTTACACTACACACACGCTCGCACACCACACACACTCACACTCACACTCACACACGCACGCGCGCCTCCTGTCATTCTGTAATCGTAGACACTCGCGGAGGCTCGGGATATGTGCGCCTCTATGTGAAGTTTGCACACATAACCAGAGACAAGATTTAAGAGACAAGGCAATTTAACTACAGTCTGCTGAGCAGGTTCAGAGAAAAGAGGTCTTTTACAGTTTTTCCACAGCACACAGGTAAGTCATTTCTAATAGGAGATACAGAATAGACTCCATGCTTTATTATGCTCAGAAATACACACCTACACACATATACATAATATTTTCACTCACTTCATTTTGAAGAATAATATCTTAAGTCCTATTTAGCAATGTATTTTAGACACCAACAGCTTTCAGCATTTCTTGCATGTTATCTGACATACTGAGAGTGACTCTGACTGTGGAAGGAAATATTTTCCAGTGTAAATTGTCTAAATTAAATACAAAAAATCACATGAAGAACAAGAATTAAAGAATGAGAATTGATGCGAAGTCTTATTTGTGTATGTGACATGTACAGCTTTCTACTTTTGTTGCATGCTTTCAGACCTTCTGAGAGTGGTGATGGCTGTGGAATGAAACATTTTTCCAGTCTAAAATAATCCAAAATGCCCTTTTAATAAATAAGTTTTTAGAGTAGCATGCAACATTTCTGTTTCCACTTTTTTGTTGTATTACCACAGGTTAATGGGTTTGGCTTCATGTTAGGTTGAAATAAGCATTTAAATGCATTAGTAGCCTTCCTCATGATTATAGACTGAGCTTACCTGAACTCCTCTAGACAATATTCATTACAGCCACGCTCTCAGCGGCCTGTGTGTCCATTACTCAGACATTACTTAGAGTGCTTATAGCACAGAATGCGCAGGCGTTTTTTTTTCTGATATCAGTCGCTTTAAAATTTGATATTTTTTTAATAATAATTTTTATGTTGAATAATCATTTTTTTTAACATTAAACATTTACCTTGAACGTATTCTCATTCACATGTTCACTTTCAAACCTCTTCAAAACATCACCTCTACCATGCCCCCATTGACGTAACACACTGTGCTTGTGACTATTTGACTTGTCTTGCACTTTGCTCAGATTTCTTTGCTGACCTATTGTGTCATTCCAATATTGGTATATTTACACAATTCACATGCTTTTGATTGTTCTGTTTGCTTTAATCATAGCTGCTCCAGTTCTCTGTATTGTCACCTGGGACGAGCAAAGATAATGCTTAGTAATCTGTGAGACATTGTGTCCACATTACTCACTGGTTGATGACAGCAGCAAGGCAAGTCAGGCCAGTATCCATCATTTCCCTACATTTGAATAAGATTTTCCATACAGCTGGGAGGGGGTGAACTCTGTCCTTGCACCCAGTGACGTTAAATTATTCAGGAACCATCTCTATTTTTTGCCTACCAACTGTCGAGTCCTGCACAGCAACACCTCAGGGCACCATTAATTGAAAGAAAACTAGTCTGTTTGTGGAAATCAGTCATTTCCTCTCTATTGTCCGAGTGTCGCCTTCCACCAGTTCAAGCTTCCAGTAATAAGAGCTTATGAATCAGTTCCACTGGATAATTTCACATTCGCAAAAGATGGAAATTGATGTAGACAGGAGCACACAATCTTACGCGTTGAATTTATCATCTCTGGACAAACTACACAGTGTATTCAGGGTTGAGCCTCTGAAAATATTTTGATGACCATATGAAGGCTTTGTGTGGCGGTGCACAGATGCAGCCTTTGACTGTTTCTTTGTCTTGCTATAAATGGCACCAAACACACACATGATGCTTTGATCCCTCACTCAAGCCCTCTTTGTCTCTGCTGGTCAAATTTACCAATGACAAGGCTTGGATGATAACAAGGGTACCCACGGACAGCGCAGCATTTGTAAGTGCTGTGTTGGCCAGAGTGATCATAGTAACAAGCATGAATAAGCAGTCCTTTCTCAACTAACTTCAGAGAGAGAGAGAGCTTGTTCTGTTTGTACAGCAAAGGGTTATAAGTAATTTGGATGTTGGCTTGCTGGGTTGTTCTCCTGGGAAACTTTATTAACAACCAGTATGTAAATTGGTAGTGGTGGCTTATTGGTTAAGGCTCTGGGTTACTGATCAGAAGATCAGTCCCAGCACCACTAAGCTGAATCTGTTCAGCCCTTTAGCAAGGCCCTTACTTCTCTCAGTCCCCGGGGTTGGGCATCGTGGCTAACCCTGTGCTTTCACCTGATCTTCCTAACAAACTGAGATATGTGAAAGTAATTTCACTGTTCTATAATGTATATGTGGCCAATAAAGGCTACTTTTCTTAAGTGCTCACATTTATTAACCTATCGGTCAAAAAACAAATACACCAACAGCAACGCAACACAAACTGAGCATTTGAAGGGATGCAACTATCTAAACTTATTTTCCTTGACAATCTCAATATTTTCAATTTTTCATCTTTATGTCTTCTTTATTTTAACTGTATGTACTGTATAAGCTATTTGGTTTTGCTGTTCACTGTGATCACTGTAGCAAATGGCATTTCAATCAGCCCAGCTTGCAGCATATTCAGTGTAAATGGACATAAATTCATCCATCCATTATCTATACCGCTTTAGACATCTGGGTCGCGGGAAAGCTGGAGCCAGTCTCAGCAGACTTCGGGAAAGAGATGGGGTACACCCTGGGCAGGTCGCCAGTCCATCACAGGGCCAACACAGACAAACAGCCACACATGCTCGCATTCACACCTATGGGCAATTTAGAGTAGCTAGTTGACCTAATCTGCTTGTTTTTGGACTATGGGCGGTAACCGGAGCACCCGGAGGAAACCCCTCGCATACACACATGCAAACTCCATACAGAAAGGCACCCTGGGTGACCCGGGGATAGAACCCAGGACCTTCTTGCTGTGAGGCAACAGTGCAAACCACCACACCACCGTGCCGCCCACATAAATTCATATTACAGCAAAAGAAAAATTGTTTTGGCTCACTAGAAAAAATGTTCAAAACTACATGAATACATTTCAATTACATTTCCTTATCTGTCTCCCATTCCTGTCATTCCCTAATTCTCAAAGACCACAGAAATCTTGTTTTCTTGATCGTACACTAATCTCCTTGATGAAAGACAAATGTAATTCCAGCTTCTCCTGGTGACTGACAGAGAATACAGTGGTGTTAAACTGGGTTCAATACAAACTTTGATAAAAAAAAAAAATAATAATAATAAAAAAAAGGTAGCTAATGTAGATTTAAAATTCACATTGCTAATGTAGTCCAATATATCTAGATAGGGATCTAGGGAATATAGATTTTAACTAAGATTTGTTTTTAAATTTCACATATGCTAATCTATAGCATCTTAAGAACTTTCTCTGACTCAATCACACGTTCATTCCTATAAAATACCATAGTATTGAATTATGGCTATATGCTTTTGATTGGGAATCCACAGCAGGCAGAAGAGGATGAAAGTTACACATCCAGCTAAATAAAAATCAACTTTTAATTTCCTACCCTTCAGAATACGGATCAAAATGCAGTGGAATGAAATACATCTTCTCTGAATTACGTATGCTCATAGTCACAATGGAAACATTAAACACCCAAGATCTGTTCAGGAAATGCAATACCTGTACTCATGTTTCACATTTATTCTAAATTTGGCCTTTGTTACAGTCAATTGCACTTAGGACACTACATCCAGTATAATACCTTTTACTCGTTTAAATACTGAACAGCAGAACAGCCTCTTCTTTTTCACTACTTGCAATGTTCCAGCTTTGTTTCATGGAAATATCCTGACTTTAAGGTCATACGTAGCGTTTTTGCGGTCCTTTAATCTTGTTTGCTTTATATTGCTGCTCTTTTACTCTTCTCTTTCATCTACCCACACACTGCAACCTCCCCACCACCTTTTTCCCCAATATCACCCTGTCTTTGAATAAACTGAGCTACATTGACACATTTATCACAGAAGATAAGCTGCAATGCTGCTGTTAGAATAAGAGTTTCTCAAAAGAGAATCTGCTCAACTGGAACTTACCTCTTATGGTACTGTTGTTTCACCTGTCACCTGTAAAACTTAAGCGCTTATGGGCATAGAACATCAAAGCCCATGACATGTAGCTTCAGCCTTCTTGTCGCCTTATCTCACATCAGGAAGACGTAAGAGAGTGGTGTTATCAATGATCAGCCGCAGGCAGATTAGTGCGCTGTTGAGAGGCAGTTTGTTTAGAACAGAGATTAAGCCTTAATTGTCATGACGCTTCCAAATGTGTGATATGTAAGGAATAAAACATGGTGGCACATGCTGTTAAAGGAAAATAATCCATGATGATGTGGTGTGATGTGAAGTGGAGAGCTGTGATCACCTCAAAGTGGGTTATTTTCCTATAACAGCCTGGCCTACATTGACTTGCCAAGAAATAATAACAACAACACAACATGCTTTTTAACCATTTATACTTTAATTTAATGTTATGGAATGTCTGCAAGACAAGTTTGTTCTTGTTATCACTTAGGTTATGAAAAATATAAACAGTTCTTACTGCAACAGTCTTCCTTTTTTATGGTTTGTCATGTTACCGAGAAACTGGATAGCTCAAACAGAAATGGAAAACTTTCAGACTGTTACAAAGCTCAGATTCCCTTCCATAAATGACAAATAAACATCTCCTAAAAGAAATCATCTCTCTCTCAACATGTTTTTTTTATTTTTTATTTTTAAGTTAAATAACAACACATTTTTCAATCCATATAGATTATGTGATGCTTCCACCATACAACCCCATCTGAATGAGTTGTTACTATAGAAACAGTAGGTATTAGAATTAGTGCATTAATATAAACCCATCATTTGAATTCCAGCTGGAACTCAAAGCTGCTGTTGATCAGCTTCTGACCAATCAGATTCAAGGACACAACAGCATGAAATAAAGTGAATTATAGGTATAAAGTAAATTAAAGTGTTATGAAAATATAATAATATTTTTACTCTCTGCAATTTAGTTTAAAATATCAAAAAAAATCAAGCATAAAAAAAAATCTCATTATAGTCAATGGCTAAAATTACATGTTTTAGACTTTAGGCATCATCATAATGTGCAATTTATAATTTAAATAATTTACAGTTATGGCATTTTTCAAATATTGTATGATACTATTCAAGTAGCCTGTTGTAAATATCATAATATTAATTTAGGTTGAAAGCTTATGTTCACAGTCTTACAGACAGTCATGCAATCTTATGTTCACGATACAAAATGAAGTATGAAAAATGGAAAGAAAAATGTTTGTATGAAAAATGAAGAATGGTTAAGCATAATGCACGGCACAGGGTAAGCGTTAGTACCTTTTCTTCTGACTAGATTTGTATGAAACCCAACTTTTACACTTTTTACACTAAATACAAAACGAAAAGTTGTAATCTTTGTAGCTTTTGTTCTGTAGACTGCATTTTCCTTAAACTACCTCCCTAGTTTGTTAAAAGATTTTGGGTGGACTAGCTAACAGTGCTAACAAATGATAGCTAATGATGTTTGCTAATAAGTGAAACTACAACAAAATCTATCGCGTTATAGCTCCACTATGTATGACTCAACCAACTGAATACCCCTCCTTTACCCCTCCCTTTTATAAGTATATATTAGAACATATGGTGGCTGTCAAGTGCCCATAGTGTACTTCCAAGTACTTACATTAACACTCCCTTTCTTTTTCCATGCTAAATAATAAGAATGATCCTCCATTTTTTAGAATTTAGGTAATCAAACGTGTTAGCCAGCATTAAACACCGATTCTTTATGTATTCTTCCTTGTCTTCCTTTCTTCTTCATCTTTCTCCTGGTCCTTATTTCTGGATTCATGCTGCCACTTGCAAAAACATGAAATGGGGAAGGCGCTCTCTAGAAGTTTGTCCGTTCTGGGCTACTGTAGTGGCGTAACATGGCAGCTCCATAGAAGTGGACCCGCTCCTTCTGTGGATATAAAGGGCTAATTATTATCTTACAAAAACACAATGATTCATAGTTACAGGTAATTATACACTAATGTAAACATACTTATGAATATTATATTCCATTTTTGCTAATATATCCCCTAAATCCTACATAGTGGACCTTTAAACCTATACTAATAAACGTAATATGGAACACGGGCTTTCTTTAGATTCTAGCCTAAATATTTACATAAATACATAGATCACTGCAAAGGCAACACAGTTAGGTAAAAATAGTCCCAAGAAATGCAATAATCCCATTGATAATCCCAAGAAATTCAAAATCTGGTTTATATTCAACAATTCGCAAGATTAGGAATCCAGTTTTGAGATGAGGTATGGTGCAATCGTTGTTCAGGGAAAGAAATGAATGTCAGGGAACCATTAAGGGCATATTCTTTTATTTCACTGTAGCTACAGTGTGTGAGTCATCAATTCAAAGAGAGAGATGCTCAGGCCATGAAATAAACAGGATTAATGAAAAGCTTTTTAGGACACTTTAGCATGTGTTTTTCAGTTTATGTTAGCGCTACCAGTAAAAGCAGCATTAAAAAATTCTAGCAGTAACTCAAGCTAATTCTACACCACCATGGCTTTTCAGTGTGTGTGTGGGTGTGTGTGTGTTTGTGTGTGTGTGTGTGTGCACCACAGGACACACTAAATGTCTTTACTGACTATGTGGGTCAGGAAAAACACTGAGGAATGAATCACATGCACAATTCATCACTGTGCTTTCCTTATCTAAAGCAGTATGTCTCAGAATTTTACAAGAAACATAAATATCATGTGACGTGATGGATTCTTGTGATGTCATGTGATGTGAGTTTTGATGATGTGTCATCATTATAATATTTGTATGAAATATGTTTGATCAGTTTAGGATACTTTGATAGATATTTCCTTTCAAATCAATTTTTAAATACAAATTTTTAAAAATAGTGAGGTGATTTCATTTTAATTTCTTTCCATATTTATTTTCAGGTGTAAAATTTTAACAATTTATAATTAGGAAATGTTGTACGTTGGTTGTGAGCATAAGCTAGATTTTTCATCCTAACATACACATGGGGTGCTTTTTAAAATGTCATTAATTCATTTTATTAACAGAAATATTATTATGATTTCTATGTTGCAGTCTGGACTCTTGAAAACAGACCATCCTAGTTATTTTTAAAGGCTTTATTTAGGGGTTGTTTCTCAAAAAGATCAGAAATAAAGTCCATAATTCAAGCTGGCCTTGTTGTTTGCTCTGATTTCTCCTGCTGAGAAGAAAATACCTTCTTTTGTGGTTTATTTCATTTTTACTATAACCACATTTGAAATATATTCTTCCGGGCAAGTGCTGGATTGTGTAACTGTCAGCAGCCTTGATAACGTGCGCATGTAATTTCAGTCTCATTTGATTGATATGCTGATCCGAATGGGCAGCAGCCAAAAGGGGCCATGCCAAGAGCGGTTTGGTTTAAAGGCTGTGGAAGGAGAGACAGGTTTTTAGGCTGGAGTGACTAATTTAGAAAGGAGAGAAGAGCTCAGCTGTTGTTAGTACAGGTGGATTGTCTGAACCTGGCTCTACCTCATTCATAGGCAAATGAGAGCATGGGTGCATGGGTTGTCTTACACGCTAACAGTAATGGCTTTGTGGTGCTCACTTCCTTGTCGCTTCTTATTTTAGGTCTGAGCTGCAGGACATAATGACAGAAGTAATGAACACCTGCGAATCGACTGTGGGGGACTACAGTGCATCTGGAGAGCAGAAGATCGGTTTTCAGGTGGGCTACAATGTTACAGGAAATTCACAGAATTGTGAATTCTGTTACACACACACACACCTAAACATAACAAGTGCATTGCTCAACTTCACTGATTGAGGTTGCTCATCACCACCATCATTACAGACATACTAGATTAAACTCTCTAAATTGCAAATGTAAAGGTTAATAGACACAAATAAGTCACCCATGTTCCACATGTACAATCCCAAACCCACAAAGCGCTCTGTGAGATTTCACCACTGCTGCGTTCCTCTTCTCTTTCCCCATCTCTGGCACCCCAGAAGCCCTGAGGATGGCTGGCTCGCGTAAATGTTCCTCCATTGCTCTCTGTCGTCAAGATCTATTTCTGAATGCCACTCCATCACTTCAGCCTGATTGCTGTCCCTTTCATTTTGTTCTCATTGCACCCGAAGCCAATCCGATGTCTGTTCACTCATAAAGACCAGATGAATTCAGATTGCTCCATGTGAGCTCGGCAGAGACTTGAAAGGTCACAATCTTTTCAGAAAATTATCATCATTACCTTTTTTGTGTGCATGTGCGTGGATGAACACTGCCAATACATGTAGGCTGAATGTCTCTCATTCTTTCTGTGCTGGCAGCCAGCTGAGAGAATTCTCAGCACTGTACAACCAACTAGCTTTTCTGTTCCAATCCCTATTATTCATCTAGATCTCAGATCTCTTCACCTTCATCTGTCTTTTTTTCCACGCTCTTCAATTTCACCAGAAATAATCTATGAATACAAAATAGGGTTGTAGTGTTCGAGTCCAGACTCGAGACCTTTTTTTCTATTGTCTCAGACTTGTCTTGGATTCAAAAAGGCCTTGACTTTTGCTACATTCACTCTGCCCTGCTGAAATGATTCAAATCAAATTTTTTTTTTTGCTTTAATGTGACACAGATCTGATCTTGTGTGGTCACGCAAATCCGATCTTTTCAAATCAGATTTGAGTCACTTTCATATGTGGTTCTAAATCCGATGCTTATCCAATTCGTGGCTATGTAATATGAATGAGAAGACCGGATCGATCAGAATTCATGTGGCTTTTAGCCTAAATGCATGTGCTGAGTGCTGTTGGCATCAGCCTGCATGGTGTTCTATCGATTTGTGGTACCTATCAAGCTATGCTACTTAGTGATTGTTATGTTAGGTTTAAAGATAAGATTTTAGCATTAATTTTAAGCTTGAAGTCTTAGGGTTAAGGTTATGGTTAGGTTAAGGGCTACAGCTAAGATTGAGTTTATTGTCTGCTATTGGTAACATTTATTTGCACTACAGTTGTGTTTTTTTGTCAAGGTAGCCCAAATTGTAAAACAAAAACAAAGGTAAAACAAAAACACCGGCAGCGCCTCTTTGGACTCGATCTTGGTTCATCCTGGTCTCGGACTCTACAAAGGTGGTCTTGATTACCACTCTGTCCAAAACTGATTTGAGTTGGTTTTGGTGCCTGATTATTGGAATCCCATTTCACAGCTTTTAATCTACTAAACCTGATAAATAAGCTCAGTGGAACAGGCTGTAAACATGTACTGTTGCTGCAACAGTGCTCAAACTGCCCACAATTAATAGTGCTGAGCTCTTCACAGCTAAATATAGATTGTGACTGCCTTAAGCCTGGTGATTTACCTCCAAAGATTTTGGTAGTGTTTGCATGCCACAATGCTATAATGAGCTGTCAATGCTCTAATGGATGCCTTCAATAATATAAGTGGATGTTTTGGGTATGACTCCACTGATGAAAAAATATTGACTCAAATAACTCCCATGTTCCAGATTTTTCCAGAATCACATGAGCGATACCCCAAGCTATCCAAGCGTTTGCCATCAATCGTGGTGGAGCCTACTGAGACTGGAGACGTGGAGAGTGGAGAGTTGCGATGGCCTCCTGATGACTTGAGCCCTACAGATGAAACCAGAGCTCCTCCAGGCCAGAAAGCAGGTTAGAACTTCTAGTGAATCTATAGCTCTTCCTTCTAGTAGTGAAAATCTGAGTTTGTTGATGTAGAAAACTCACTCTGTAAGCATGACTATTGTTAATTGCTCTGACATCTAACACACATTGAGGCACTAGTTCTAATATTAAGTGAGAGTGTGAACTTTTTTTAGGTGAGGATCCGACAGCAGAGGTGGAGGAAGCTGGTAGAGCCGCAGCGAACTGATGGGCACTGACTGGCACAAGTCCAACCTAACTATGAATGTCTTAATGATGGACATGTATGAGCAGGAGGCTCCTACAGTTAGGTCTGACTACAGTATCACCCACAATAGAGCCACCCACCTGTTGATAGAACTTCCAATCCAGTAGGGGGAGCTGAGGCCTGAGAGACTTTCCTGAAATTACTCATGTGCCAAACTCTAGTAGTAGCCAGCTACTGTGATTGAGTTGTACCTTCTTTCCCATAACATTATGATTCATCTATAATTCTAGCATTCATTTGTTAATTTATAATGTTTTAGGTGATTTATTGGAATACATATATACAGATTGTGCAAAAGTCTTAGGCACCTTA
The DNA here is from genome assembly GCA_030068235.1 of Notoglanidium macrostoma. Taxonomy (NCBI): domain Eukaryota; kingdom Metazoa; phylum Chordata; class Actinopteri; order Siluriformes; family Auchenoglanididae; genus Notoglanidium; species Notoglanidium macrostoma. The sequence goes on from JAQQZR010000020.1 coordinate 4,258,106, forward strand.
TTTTTTTAGTAGAAATTTGATTATACATATTAATTTGAAAAATTCTGCATTATTGAGTACAAAAACATTTTAGATTTCCAAACATTATTTTTCCATTTCAGTGCAGAAAGCAACATATTATGTAAGAGACCACTTTACAGACAAAAAACATAATGAAGGCTCCTTGGTTTCACATGCACAAAAATAAAAGAAAGAAAAAAGAAGAAAGTCAAAGTCTCCAGAAGGCCTGTGGCAGATTCTTCAAGATGCTCAGTGAAACTTACTGCTCATTTCCTAATAAAACTTTACACACTGGACCTGAGATTACTATTTAAGAAAAAAAAAAGCAAAATGTCATCACACTTTAGTTATTACTGTTTATTGCACATTGTAAAAAGATTTAATTTTATTATTTGTAAAGTCATCTTTACTTTACAGCATTTCTTTGCATGTGCCTAAGACTTTTGCACAGTACTGTACATACAGATCTGCTTTGGACCAAAGTTTAATATTAAATATAACTTAAATATTTGACCCTATTGATCTACCACGCACATATCTACAAAGCTTATAATTTCAAACAATGTAGATGTATAGTTTATCTGCAGTAGAGGTTCTTAACAAATATGTACAGTAGATTATATTTTATAGTGTGCTCTCATCTATTCAGTTCAATTTAAAGCAGATATTAATTAAAGTAGTGCTCCATTCTGAAAGCAGCTGCCTTAGTAACTGTATCCTTACTCGGCTGTGTTTTAATCGGAAAGGAAACTTGGCAGACATCCAGTTCAGAACGTCATTCAGTATCATAATACATAATTAGTGTTCTCTGGATAACAGCTAGCTGGCTAACTGAGCTTGTTATAAGATAGTCATGTAACGTAGTTACATCAACTTAGGCTGCATCATGCTAGCTAGATCATCTTAACTACAGGACGACTTCTGAAATGCTCTGAGCACAAATGACTGTTATATCTGTTAAGTAAAACCATAAATAAATGTTAACTATCTATGAGACAGCAATTCATTTACATTTGTAAATATATTTCTCTATCGGATTGACAGATTGGTCCATCATGCCTTCTGTCCAACATGTCCTCTGAATAATATTATGGAATTGCTTGCAATGGGAGGAAAAAGCATGCTGCATTGTTTTAAAAAATGGCCAAAAAAGTCATCATAGTGGACATAGGACAGTCTTAATCTAGAGAGCATGCTAATGTTGGCCAAAATGATTGTGTATATATAGGGAGCAGCTTTCTGGTTGGAACACGCAGAAACCACACTTATATGTGTTTCATTTTCTTATTTATTATTATTTGTTCTGTCCAGTAGGTTAATGCTTCTGCTTCTGCTTGTATTTAGAGTAACCATCTACATGCACAAAGATGTTTTTTTTTTTTTTTTTTTACCGCATTGCATGTGCAAAATTGCATTTACCAAAATAATTCAAATTGAATAATTCAAATTGTTTAACATACATTTATAGGGTTGCAAGAACTAAAAGCTCTAAATAATCTATCTAGGTGATATGCAAGGAATGTTCATTTAGTGTAAAAACATTGCAAACATACAAATAGAGTTGATCACTTTTTAGTGAGATGCTAACTTGCTTGGTCTGACAACATGTTCAAAGTAATTATGCTAAGATCAGAAATGGCAGTGCCTTTCTAAGGACAGATGTCAGGCATGAGATGATGGGGGATCGGATTGAGATAGTGGTGACACAAGCAGTGGGTCTGGTGGCACACACTCCTCAGCAGCTGCCACACACTTTGTCTCCGAGGTTTGCCAGCTGTCCATTTCACAGTCAAAATGGCTGTCCTTTCCACTGTAATCTTGGCTTAAATAAATCCCAGTGAGATGGGTTAATAAAGATACAGCGTGCTTAATATCTTCATAAATGGTGAGAATTTTGTCTAAGTAGGGTTGCTTCATACTTATTTACTGCTAGTATCTGGTCTAGAGATGTACCTGTTTCAAAGCTGATATCAAAACATTACCACTTCAGAGTCACCCTAGTTTCTTCTCGTGTACTGGAAAGGTACTATAGAAGGCTGTCACTTAGATTTATTCCTCATGGATGGAGACTCTCCCGCAACAGAGCCCTAAAAGCACACAGGTGACTCTTGGGAAATAAGGCACTACCATGTTGAGTCACATAGTGCCTGAGCTGTGAGTTGACAGCCTCAAGATGATTTTCACTTCTCTTGAAGAGAACTTTTTCATCAGTGTGACCTTTTTTGATAGAGCAGGTACTGAAAATAAACATGATGCTCCCATAGGGAACAGGAGTCAGAAGCCTTGCCTGTGCAGAAGCACTGCTCTTCTCCTGTCACCGGCTCACCCAGGCTGGCTCACATGAGTCGGGCTCTGATTTCTGAGTGCTCCTACACATGCTCGCTCACCCACACACACATACACACACATACACAGACACACACTTAAACACCCACGCTTGCCCAACCCCACATACAGTGTATGCACACCTACATGGAAACATTCACAATACTTTACTCAGAATCCCCCCTCCACATCACATCCACACCTACACACTGCATACTGTCAAACATCTATGTACAGACAGACAGTCCCACACACACTCAAGTTCTATTCCAGGTCTGATAATGTAAAAAAGTAGGCGGACACTTCAGCTTGTTTTCTTTGTCATTGGCATATTGTAAGGAGGACTTCCAAGGCCAAGAGAAGGTATAAATTCTCTCAATTGTTTGCCGTGATTTTTCAGCCCCCATCTGTTCTTAAATTAGCCCAGCATTTCAGGCTCCCTAGGTCTGTCTTTCACTTCAGCACAACCCTTTTGATGCCGTGGAACAAGGATTTTCAAACCCACGCCCGGTGAGACGTGAAGCTCTGTTTGCTATTGTGCCAATCAGGCCTGGCAGCAGGAAGTAGGTCCCTAATGCTCTCTAAAGCACATACTATCTGGCCTTTTTACTCTCCCACACTAGCCACCTCCATTTTCATCTCTTCATTAAGACTCATAGCTCTCTCTGAATCTCTCAAAGCAGAGCAGGAACTCTCTCTCTCTCTCTCTCTCTCTCTCTCTCTCTCTCTCTCTCTTTTTCTCTCCCTCTATGTTCACACACTCCCTTTTGTCCACTGGAGAGCCCTTCTAATGCACTCGTCTCCTGGCGTCACTTTGCGTTGCCACAGCAACCAAATTGTCATCTGAGCATCGGCGTGTCTCACTACTGGCAGCTCTCTGCAGAGCACTTAGCCTGCCTGCTCTTCTTAGATTGTGACTGTTATTGAAACAGAACCCATGTGTCTTGTCACATTAGCAGTGCTATTATTCGGTAGTGAGAGGGAAAAAAATTCCAAAATGACTCTTTGATTGTAGTGCTAGTCTCAGAAGTCTTTTTTTTTACAACACTGAAATCAGAGTATTTAATCAGAGAGAGACAAGCTCTTAGTGATATCTGTTGAAATGTGTGCTTGTTAAGCTTGCTGCTGTGGAAGCAGTGTTTCCGAATGGGGTTTTCTGTTGTGAGGAGATAGTGAGGATCGAAACACTTCCATACTCTAATGTCTACTGCTTTGCTTGCTGTTTTAACATACCCATACATAGCTAGTCTGTGAGTTGTCTTTTGCCTGTCTCCTGCAGAAGTTTTTAATTGCTACTCTTATATAAAATAGTTTGAAAATTCTCATCTATCTGTACCAAGAAATAAGAATAATAAACCTGTTTTGAAAAAATGATTATAAGACTGACACTGAGTTTTGTGTAAGTCTGGAGCATGGTGAAAAATGTTTAGCACGTGAGGATATCTTAAAGAGAGGAATATTTCTAATCTAATCTTTCTCATTATGATATTATTACATAACAAATATTTCAATTTCAAGCTTAAAACTCTGTCTTACTTTATTGGCAGATAATTTTGCTTTTTTTGAAAAAAAATATTGTAGCAAAATTATTTGTCAATAGAGTAAATTATAAAGAAATACACAGTCTATTAAAGAACAATATTTGCCTATATCCGTGATATTTTTAATTGCTAATGTATAATGTATATGTATATAGACATATACTCTGAAACATATCAATCCATCGATGACCACTCACCTGCAAATTCTCTTAAGTAATGTACTTAAGTATTGCTTAAGTAAAAAAAGCACAGTTTTCAGTCTGCATGTATTCTCCCCTTGACTTAAGCCTATGACTTGCGTCCTGAAGGCAGTTACATGTTTTGGCGGAGCAAGGCCAAAATCAGGACGTTTCTTATGTAAATACTATTTACGCGCATTCTGCTGTTGACTTAAGCGCTTTTCAGCTGCGTGCTGCCGAGGGCTGTATTAAATCATGTGCCACTACGTGGCAAAACAATATCTTGCCTTTTAAGTCAGCAACAGGCCTACTTTTATTATTATACATGTACAAATAAAATTAAAAGGTCCCTAAATTTGTGTGTCATTTGTTTTAAACTACAGTAATATTTCTTGTAACCATATATTACATTGTTCAATAGAAAAAATATTTTACATCACCCTACTGTGCACAAGCCTGGTAAATAATTAGATAAGTGGGAGATATACCAAAAAGCACAAAGAGGATGGCCATGGGCATTCCAACCTAATCTGGATATACTGGGGCTCACTGATGCCCAGTGCATCCAGCATACTGAACAAACAGCTTTCCATCATACGAAAAGAATATTGTGGCCACATTTTAATAATTTGTTTTATTGTGTTATTTACATCGTGGCCACATTTTCATAGCTAATTTTTGTTTTTCGTATCATGACTGGGGCTCCGTACTTACTGATTCTCATCAAATGGCATTTTTATTAATGAACGTCCACACATCAAGCATGGTTGTATATACATATGCCCAGAACACATGTCATTTCTTATATATTCATTTTATTTTATTGGTTTATGTAAGTCTACATAGAAATGAATACCTTCCTTTGAGGTGATTATTACTATAGCTGAGCTCCCCTTTATCATACGTTTTAAAATCAAAGTCTGGTTTATGCTTTGAATGGATTTTCATGACATTCGCATGATAAAAAGCAAAAATAAAGAAAGAAAAAAGACAGCTAAAATACCTGAGGGTGTGATACAGTCTACTTCTATTTTAAATAAACCACACCTTCATTCATGAGGCCACCTTAATTTTGAACTTACACTTGATGGGCAAGGTCAGAGCATGCTTCCCTGTAGGGAAGAATATGCATAACTGAAATGTGCGTAAATGAAAGTGTGCAAAATCTGACTTATGCGCAAATGGGAAAATCAGGCCCATTCTTAATAGTGAATGTGCTCCCTGTGGCCCTGATTGGGACAGTTTACCTGCAGAGACTTAACAGCTGGTAATTAGATGACTCCTACTCATGACACATTTCACAGAATAATTTACCACATCTTAGATGTGAGAGAGAAAGATAGAGAGAGAGAGAGAGCAAGAAAAAGAGACAGAGAGACAAAGAATTACAGAGAAAGAGAGAAACTAGGTGGGTGGAACAGAGTTGCTGTGAGAAAGTTCAAGAACTGCTTGTGAAATTGATGCCATTCTTTGTTCTGTTTCTAAAGAGGAAGAAATAAATAACCCAAGGAAAGGTCAGGGTTTAAAATGCTTTCACCAGTTTTTGCATGGAGAAGTATATGGTTTAAGCTGGTATTGTAAAGTTAACAGCTATCTATTGTACAGTGCATTTTTATTTTCTATGTAGTTACTGCTGCTTGACGGGTGTCAAAAAAGAAATTGTCACCACAGTAAGGCATTTTTTAAAATATCTCGCGATGAATGTGGATGTGAGCAGAAGCAGCTATTATATATATATATATACATGGGCAGCACTGTGGTGGAGTGGTTAGTGGGTCACCCAGGGCGCCTTTCTGTGTGGAGTTTGCATGTTCTCCCCGTGCATGCGTGGGTTTCCTCCGGGTGCTCCG
>JAQQZR010000020.1:4264135-4274354 GCA_030068235.1 Notoglanidium macrostoma
ATGCAGATTAGGTCAACTGGCTACTCTAAATTGCCCATAGGTGTGAATGTGAGCATGTGTGGTTGTTTGTCTGTGTTAGCCCTGTGGTGGACTGGCGACCTGCCCAGGATGTGCCTCGCCTCTCGCCCGAAGATGCTGGGATTAACTCCAGCTTCCCCGCGACCCAGATGGATAAAGCGGTATAGATAATGGATGGATGGATGTATGTATATATATTCTGTATTCTGCCACAAAAAAAGAACAGTTCAAAGAAATCACTGAAAGCCCAATATTCATGTGCATAATGACATAACTTCTTTAAACTTTTCTCTTTCTGTGGCAGAATGATTGTACATCTTTTATAGAAAAAAACAAGAATTTGGTGCACAAGTTTGATTTTATTTTTGAGTTTTCTGAAATCAACACAGGATCAAAATTATATGTGCAGTTCCAAAATTGAACTTGCCAAGGCCTCTTAACTTCCTGTTAGTGACCATGATTGACTACAGCTGGTAGCTTCTCAGCACTCAGTGGATTGACAATGGGAAAGTTCATGGAGCTCAGTGCAGATCTGAGAAAGAGGATCATAGATTTACACAACTCAGGAATGTCTCTTCGAGCCATTTATAAACAACTGCAGATTCCAAGATCATCAGTTCAAACAATAGTATGTAATTGGGAGGTGTAGCTTGCCATGAACTGGAAGCTGCTGGACACTGTCTACAGTCAAGCAAGTTTTACATGGCCATAGACTGAGAGGCTGCTCTCCAAGAAAGTGGCCCCTACTCCAAAATCAACACCTTCAGGCCTTCCGGAGAAAGGTTTTTTGGTCAAATGAGACAAAGATTGAGTTGTTTGGCCACAATGTACAGCGGTACAGAGGAACACCGTACCAACGGTTGGTTCATAGTCGTGGTAGCATCATGCTCTGGGGCTGTTTTGCTGCCAGTAGAACTGGTGCATTGCACAAAGTGGATGGAATAATGAAGAACATAAGAATTCTTCAGCATAACCTTAAACCATCAGCTAGACAGTTGAAAGTTGGACACAATTTGGTGTTCCAACAGGACAGTGACCCCAAACATACATCAGATCTGGTTGTGGAATGGATAAAGCAGGCTAACATTAATCTCAAAACATGTCCTGACCTCAACCCTATTGTGGAATGTGCTTAAAAGTTGGGTCTGTGCCAGGAAACACACACATTTAATTGAACTCTACCAATTCTGTCAAGAAGAGTGGTTAAATATTCAACCAGAATTCCGTGGGAAACCTGTTGATGGACACCAAAAGTGTCTGGTCAAGATAAACTTGCTAAAGGACATTTAAAAATATTAGATGTGCTGTATGCGTATGTTTGATCCTGTATGCATTTGAATATAAAAAATGGCTAAATAGTTAATGTAATAACTGTGCAAAAATTGTGTCATTGTCCAAATACTGGTGTACATGACTATATATTTATTTATAAATAAAGTGGTGTCCAAAAGTCCAAAAGAGAACACACTGAAAATATGAGATTTCTTTTCATTTAAAATATAACAAAGAAAGTAAATATTCAATATGTTGAATATTTAATATGCAAGACATTGCACTATTTCTAAGTGCCCATTTAAATGTAAGCAAATGACGATGTTAACTCCTTTGTACAAAAAGTCTGATTTCCCTCATGTCCGATCTCTTCTACTGAAGTATGTGTTCAGAGGACACGCTGATGGATTTGATCTAAAATGGATCACAAGTTTTGAAAATGTGGAGTCCATGCCAGCTCTGGTGAACACTGTAATTAAAGCAAAATAAGGATGTACCAAAGATTAAGAAATTCTGAAATTCAGGTAAATATATGAATATAAATAAATAAGATTCTATTTTTCAGTCAAGTTGTTGTAAATAATATTATTTGTAATGAAAATTTATATATTTAATTAGAAAGAATGTAAAATAGAAGCATTTTCTATGGTGACCTAGAAGGGAAAGATACCTAAAAAAGTCAACTTCAAATCAAAAATGTCAATTTTATATAAAAGATGTCAACTTTAAATAAAAAGTCAATTTTAAAAAAGAAGTCGTCATTTTTAATGTTGACTCTTTTTACGTAAAGTTGACTTTGTTATATATAAAGTTGCATCCTTTTATTTAAAGTTGACATCTTTTATTTAATGTTGGCTCTTTATTAAAAGTTGACTCAGTTATTTTTATAGTTCACTTTTTTTATTTAAAGATGATGCCTTTAATTTAAAGGTGACTTGTTTAATTTAAATTTGGCTCTTTTTATTTAAAGCTGACTTTTTTTATTTAAAATTGACCTTTTGTTTAAAGTTGACTTTTTATTTAAAATGGACATTTTTATTTAAAGTTGACTTCTTTAATTTAAAACTGACATTTTTTTATTTAAAGTTGACTTTTTCTTTTTAGGTATCTTGTCATTATGGGCTACGGTAATTTTTACTAATGCACTCAGACTTTTGTACACCACTGTATATACAGAAATTAGATAATACGATTTTATGAACAAGTGTGTTGGTATAAATTAGTTTAATTGCACTTAATTTATAAAGTCATTGGTTATGTATATTCATATGGCTGTATGGGTTGTGCACACAAATAAACATACATACATGACCCAGAGCTGTATCTTACAGCTATATCTGGTCATGAAATGTATTGATGGTGTTTATGTGTATTAAGGTGGTTCCTTCCAGCATCCATCTTCCAGCGACTGTAGTGGTGTGTGGTGCACTGCCCCACAGAGATCAGAGCCCGCATACTGAGTCAAAGTTCACCCTGCCTCCCTGCTAGCCGCCCAGCTGCCATACAAAAATAACAGTTGATATTTGCGGTGGAAATGTCAAACCCAGTTGTTTCTTCCAGCTGAGATGAGCCCCGACTGGGTCTCATGTGCACACACACACACACGCGCACACATGCGCGCACACACGCGCACACACACGCACACACACAAACACACAAATATGCATACACACCCCCTCTTAGAAAACTGCTGAGGGCATTATGTAATGGATGTCTGGTAATGTCGCAATGTTCTGCAACATTCACCAGGGTCCTTCCCCAATACAATTCTCACAGGGTGATTATGTAGCTGTAAATTCAGCTGTAGCTGTAACATGGTGAGTGTACTTATTGTTCAGGAACTGACCTTAAAAAGCCTTGTGAGGATGCAGTATATTGCTTATATACAACTTTTAAGCATGAAAGCCAATCTATAAAAGCAAAGGTAAGTTTTCATGTCCCTTTGTGGACATTATAACAACTGATTTTTCTTTTGCTTTTTGTAAGAAATGCATTCAATTTCACAGTTTCACACCTCCACACACACTTCACAAATTAATCCTTCACACCTGAGAGGTTGGGTTTTAGTAAGCAAGACAACTGCAGTATAAAAACATTGTGGATTGGTGTTGAACAATTTCATCATCATCATCATCATCATCATCATCATCATCATCATCACCATCATCGTCATCATCATTGTCTCTCTTTTGCCAATTAGGCCTGCATAAAAAAAGAATGCTTGGTGCATATATTAATATTCATATGTGCTGGCAAATAATATCTAATGTTAGTAATAATGCTGAAGTACAAACTCCCTGTATGTTTGTATGTATATATTTGTGTGTGCACTTACTCAACTGGGCAATCTTCTCTGTCTTTGTCTTTCATATTTATTTCTGTTAGTGTGTCAGGGTGGATCCTGGGATCTGATCACTAAATTTAAGCTCAAACCAAAGGTGACAAGAGTGTCAAAATTTGCTCTGGCTGCCCTGCCAACAACGCTGTCAAGATTTGTGGATGCTCTGTTGACGTAAACTAAATAGGTGGCTATAACTTTGTTCAGAATGTTTTGTCTTGCAAACTTTTTTAATGGGGCCACAAAGGAAACAGACATCAACCAGTGTCTTTGTGCCAAGTAAACATAAGTACGGAATAAACTAAGCTCATGAAATATTTTGTATGTGAAAGTATGAAGTCAATGGATCAAGGAAAATAATGAACAATTATGATTTCATGTTTGGTTAGAAAATAAACTAATTGAAATCCATTTGTGTGGTGTAAATTGTGTGTTGATGCTAATTGCTAAGTGCTAAGTCAGATTTCATCATGTAGTTTATAGGACATGCTTACTAGCCTTGGGCTTTAATTAAGATTAACTGTACTTTCAGACACCTTGGTCCATGCATCATTTTTTATATATGTCACTGTATGCAAACAGGGACATAATTAATGGGGAAACCCTCTAGTACTCACTAAAGCCAACGAGACCATCTAGAACTTCTAAATTCCGATTTTATTACCGCCAAACTGCGTCATAGCTCATTGCCATAAAGTTGCCTGGACTTTATTGTGATGCCTCCACCACTCAAGATGTGCTGCCAATGATCATGCCGCAGCTCGCTACCAAGAGACACTGGCTCATATTAAAAATGAATGACTTCCGTTCATTTTGATGATCTCGCCTCATTTAGTCTAAACCATATACCATAACATATACTCTTCTTGAGCTCTTCGAAGGCGATGTTTGCAGAGGCGGTTCAGCTAACCTTCTTCAGTTCACCCTTCCTGGTCAGGTCAGAGAGGGGGAAGGCTAGAGAGGAGAAGTTAGGCATGAATCTTTGGTAATAACCAGCCAACCCCAAGAAGACACGTACCTGTTTCTTCGTGGTAGGGTGACATTGTCTAGTTAGGCGGCAGTGAACTGACAATGGGGCCACAAGACGATGTTCATCAGGATCTGGAAAGTTGCTGGCACCCCATGGAGGCTGAAAGGATGAACTCGGTACTGCCAAGGGCTGCTGGTCTTAGGTTTAGCCGAGGGGGTGAGAGCTACTTGCCAACAACCTTTAGTTAAATCCAAGGTAAAGATAAATTGGGCCTTGCCCAGGTTCTTAATGAAGTCATCCACTCATGGGACGGGGCAACTGTTGAACTCAGAGATGGTATTCAGCTTCTGGAAGTTATTACAGATCCACAGGCTGCCGTTGGGCTTGGGCACTACCAAAATGGGACTGGACCAGGGGCTGTTAGACTCCTCTATGATTCCATCCTGGAGCATTCATTCCACCTCTGCCTCAATAGCCTGACACTGAGCCTCCAGGACCCGGTAGGGCTGTTGTTGCACCACCATGATGTGCAGGGTCATTATGCCATGCTGGATGAGGCCTGTCTGGTGTCATAGCAAAGATGTCCCAGAACTGATCCTCCAGTTCATGAAGAGCTTGTCATTGAGATGGGGACAGGTCCTCACCAAAGTCGACCAGATCGGAGGGTGGGGTCTGCTGAGAGAGGAGGTGAGAGCAGGTACTGGCTCTATCCAAGGTTTTAAGAGATTCACATGGTAGACCTGAGAAGGGGTCTGTTTACCTGGTTGCTGCAGGCAATAGTTGACTGGGACAACCTGCTCAGTGATGGTGTATGGCCCATGACATATGGCCAAGAATTTGCAGCTAGCATCAGGGAGGAAGAGCAGCACATGGTCCTTTGACAAGAACCCTGATGGTAAAGAATAGGGGAGGAGAAGGTCCCAGTCACTGCCTCCCTCTGTCATCCCTCTTCTCAGCATGCATTTTGACATCTGATTAAACCTTTCGATGAGTCCATCTGTTTGAGGGTGATAGACAGAGGAACAGAGATGTTTGACCTGCAACAACAGGCAAAAATCAGCAATCAATTTAAACATAAATGGGGTACCTTGATCTGTGAGTTCTTTTGTGATTCCCACTCAAGTAAACAGGAGGACCAGTTCTCTTGTGATAGCTTTTGATGTGGCCTTGTGAGACCGCCACAGTGGGACCGGCTCTGGATACCTGGTAGCGTAGTCCATGATGATGAGGATGTATTTGTGACCCCAGACAGACTTTTCGAGCGGCCCAACCAGGTCCATGCACACCTGCTTGAAGGGGACATCAATTATGGGAAGCAGTATCAAGGGTGCAAGGGCTGATTTTTGTGGTGAGGTTTGCTGACACTGGCTGCATTGCTGAAGTTTTTGACCTCTGCCACCATCTCTGTCCAGTGGAAATGGTCTCTGATTTTCTCCGGGTATTCTCTACACCCAGATGTCTGCCAAGTGGGTGGGTGAGGGCCAGGTGCATAATGGTTCCCATCTTTCTATGAGTGGCTATGAGGAGATTGTAGTGTTGGCCAGGAGAAGTATGGGGGATGAGACTATTTCTGAAGCCTGACATAGAGTCTTCTCAGGGCCGCTGGGTCAATGGATTACCAGCAGTCAGATGGGTGATGTCCTCGGCGTCTTCTATGTCTGCTGAGACAGAGTGACGGACACTGCATCCATAAAGATAATAGAGAGGAGTGTATTCACTTGCCTGTGGTACTGCGGCCCTTTTATACTCTCCCCATTTCTCCCAGAGAGTGAGCAATTAGTGCCACGCAGTGCTGCCTCGTCCCATGGCTCCGCCCCATAGCCATGTGCTCCTCTGCTATCCACAACACTAGTAAATGCCACTGCAGTGTTCTAGCGGTAGTGCAGAGCTATACTTTTAGCTCAACCACTTACAGTATGGCGAGGAGCACTTGCCCGGTTGGAGGCGCCAGCTGTCCCCAAATTTTATTTGCATTTATTGTTTAAATGCTTTAAAATTGTCGATAATTATTCTTTTATTGTATAGTTTATTTAGTAAGTTTGTACATTGTACTTTTCACATTTACTTTATTGCCTATGTTCTTGAAGTTGAATACAGTTGGCTATAATTATTGAGTCACATCTTAATAAATAATGAAGATAAAAAATAAATATGGCGCCTTCCTGTAATGGATGCTCTTTAGAGATCAAATAAATAAAAGCTTGTTCTCTATTTATTCAGTAAACAACAAAGGTAACATCTTTCTTAGCTCCTGGGAATGTAGTTAAGCCGACAGTTACTGGTGTAATACTGTATCTAACTTATATCACAGATATCTTTAGACATCATTAGTTCTGTGACAGGACTCTGTGGAAGATGGATGAGGGAGCTTGGTTAAATATTCAGTCCTCCCGCTCAGGAAGTCTGTCTCATCTCATGGCTTTATTCAAAAAGTGTGTGAGCCATGAAATGGAGAAAATGGATAGGCTGGCCTCAATTAGTGCTTGTCTGCAGATATCATCCTTGATGTCCATATACAAGAACAAGAGGTTCCACAAGCACACATCAACATATCTACAACTGACAGGCAGAGACAAAGAGGAAGAGGACTGTAAGACTATACACTGTCACAAGCACCACCATGCAATGACAGTCTGTCCACATGTATATTAAACATACTATCAACTGATATCACTGTCAATCAATGATTTACTCAGAAAATGATTGTCAGTTCTTATTAATATTCAGGCTGTCTTGCTTTAACCTTATTAATTCATTCAGGCTTTAAAATAGCAAACAGCTATTCTTTATTCATGCAAATCCAAGGGGATCTCATTACCAAGAATACACCAATGGCCTTCACCTGCAACTGCCAAATACTAGTGTTTAGGGTATCTCTACCAACAGAGCTGGCAAGTCAGAGATAGAAAAACAGGAATAATATTTTCCTAGAGTTAAGGTCGATTTTTTAGAAGTAAAATGCAAAGTTTCTTTCCAAACTTCTTTTGGATAAAAGTATAAAGCATTTGACAAACTAATGAATGTTAAAATATAAGTGAGTAGCAATGCTTTATTTGAAGAGTAGCTGCATTTGGCCTTTTCAACACATCTGTAAGAATGACATGCATCTTTTATAATGTGAAGGGTGCCTACTTTTGGGCCTTTATAACTCATTAATAAGTACTACATATATTTTAATAGTGCTATGTTGGTGGATTTAATTAAGGTTTATGTAAAAATGTGCCAGATGACAAAAGGGAAGCATTTCATGAAGGATTGCTTTGTTTTTACATGAAAAAGAGAAGAAACCTCAATTATCATTATGGGTCAATTGTTGGGGACTGTTCTTTATGTAATTTGTCTTCTTATGTCAGAAGTTATGTTGTCACTTCACACTGCTCTTCTACTTAAGTGCTTGTAGTTTATTTGCACTGTCAACCCGTATAAAGGAATGTTACATTACAATTTTGGTATGTGTTTTGAGATGCTTTTCTGTTAATCATGGATGTAAAGAGTGGCCAATGGAGTTACTGCACACTTCTTGTCAGCTAAAACCTTTTTGTAAATATTTTTGTTAATGATTTTTTTGGTAACATTCTATATATACTCTAGAGACTGTTGTTCATGAAAATCCCAGTAGAACTGCACTTTCTGAAATACTCAAACTAGCACCAACATCCAGCCACAGTCACTGAGATCATATTTTTCCTTATTCTGATTTTTGATTGACTATTAACTGAAGCTCTTGTCCTGTATCTGAATGCCTTTATGAATTGCACTGCTGCAACATGATTGGCTGATTGAACAGTTGCACGACTGTGCACAGGTACAAGTGTTCCTATTAAAGTGGCCAGTGAGTGCATGTGCCTTAACAAAACATTTTGGCACTTGTAATATCTTCAGTAGTAAACAATTTTGTTTTAAACACTAAATCTACACATTCAGCAAACAATCTCTATGAATTGAATTTTAATGCATTAAAGAAAATTACTGTATAAAAAATCCACTGAAAACCACTATGTAGTAAATATTCTTGGAACAGATTTAAAGTACAGTAATCAATGATATTTGTGCCAATAGCACTCACTGGGGCTGAGATTTGCTTCCGGGTTTTTATTCAAGTTGGCTCTAGTAATAAGTGTGAAGAAATTCTCTCCTATTGCATAAGAGCTGCAGTGCCCACTTACATCCTCCTCATTGTGAGACTTTCAAGGCACTAGGTATATGCTATGGCATTTTTAGCTCTGTGTTCTTGTATGTGTTGATCATTTGTAATGAGGTATTAACAGAATGGAAACAAATTCAGCAGACGCTCAGGGTCATGTATGAGTACTCAGGTGTATACAACATCCACTGACAATCATGCTCCTGCAACACACTCTTATCATAGATGAGGCAGATGCAACACGCTTTGGCCATCAAACTTGTGTCACATTCAAATCAGTTCTGGTCTTTCTATGATCATTAACCCCATCCCCCCATGTGAGCAGACAGTCTGAGTGAGGTCTGAGTATAAGAATCAGTGAAAGAATATGATGGAAAACAAGACAAGGTAGAAGAAAGGAAGAAGTAAGATGGGGAAGACAGAGCTTGTGTGAGAGCAAGATTAAAATTCATACAGCCTAATCAGCCACTAAATATAACCATGTCAGGCATACCCACATACTGTCACCACTTAAACTCTTAACCCAAACCTCTATTACCCCACCCACCATTACCCACCCACCCCCCAACTCATGCACCTACTAACAAGTCAGAGATAGAATGTGCCTTCAAAACAAAACTAATTCCTGAATTAAGCCTTTTCACCATGACACACTAATCTATTCCTTATGAAATATTACTTTTTAAATATTTCCTCTCTATCTTTTATGCTCTAGGCCAAATGTACTAATCTGTTTGAGCCTAATTTAAGCATAATAAAGCCACATTCTACACAGAAAATTAAATATTGAGTATTTAATATTTTAATATTAGTATGAAACAGATGTACAAGCCTAAATCCGCAATTTAAACATCCATACGTGAGACAAATCGCAAAGGGCCCTTCTCCCCCCCTTTCACAGAGCCTACATTTGAAGGATCATCATGAAAAAGTGTGAAATCAGCACAAATAAATGATGCAGAAATGAAACATTTGATTATTGATTACATATTCTGTTTGATGCTCTAAAATTTGGGAATTGTACTCCTTGAAATCAGTGTTATCATGCATTTCCATTTTGAAATTGTGCTGCTTTGACTTTTCCAGCAGCACTGTTTAGTTCAGTGAGAGAGAGCATCTCCTTCAGGTTTCTCTAACTATTATTCCTTTATTTATATAAGGCGTTTACTGTATATGAGTTATACAGTCATATTAAAAAGTTTGGGAACCCCGCTTAATTTTTTGGATTTTTGTGTATCGTTGGGTGAGCTTTGAAATTAGCAACTTCCTTTTAATAAATGTCATGCCTTATGGAAACAGTAGTATTTCTGCAGTGACATTAAGTTTATTAGATTAACAGAAAATATGCAATATGCATCATAACAAAATTTGACAGGTGCATAAATTTGGGCACCCCAAGGGAGATATTACATCAATACTTAGTTGAGCCTCCTTTTGCAAATATAACAGCCTCTAGATGCCTCCTATAGCCTTTGAT
>JAQQZR010000020.1:4280453-4299412 GCA_030068235.1 Notoglanidium macrostoma
TCTGTTGTGAATAAAATATTGGCTCATGTGATTTGAAAGTCTTTTAGTTTTCATTTTATTCAACTTTAAAAAACATCCCAACTTTTCTGGAATTTGGGTTGTACTTCTGAGATGGTTGTCTTTCCAGCAGGTTCTCCCATCTCTGTGGAGGACTTCTGAAGCTCTGATAGAGTGGTCTATGGGTTTTTGGTGCTCTCCGTGGTGAAGGCCCTTCTAGCCTGCTTACTGAGTTTGGCTTGAGGGCCAGCAGTAGGAAGAGTCCTGGAGGTTCACAACATCTTCCATTTAACAATGATGGAGTCCCAGGAATATACAAAGCTTTAAAAATGTTTTTTATACCATCGCCCAAATCTATGTCTCACTGCAATCATGCATACCTTATAGCTTATGCATATGTGCTTTTTAAATCATGTTCAATCAATTAAATTTGTGACAAATAAACATTCTAGACACATCTCAAGATGTTCAAAGCAAAGTGAAACATCGTAGCTCAATTTGTAGTTCCTTAGCTACGGGTATGATTACTTTGAAAGGTTCCAGTTTAAATTTGAAAAAAATAAAAACGTTACTAGTTACTATACTACTATACTACGATACAAGATATGCTGGATTACTCTAAGTGTGAGTAAATGTGTGAATGGTGCCTGTGATGGACTGGCTCCCAACCTGGGTGAATTCTTACCTGTGTTGCTAGGATTGGCTTTGGATCTAGTACAAACCTGCTAGGATAGTGGCTATGGAAGACAAATAGATTTTAAAGAGTTTGTTAAAGAAACTGAGCCGAGCATATAAAATGGGAAAAAGTCATATATGAGTCAAGGAATGCAAGGACTTTTATTTCAATCACAAGCTGTCAAAATGCATTTCTTTGTTCATCTATCTGGCACAAACAGGCTCAGCAATCTGAGACTAGTGAGAGAGCAATGCCTAGTACACTACAGTCCAATAGATCAATTAATCACAGAACTACACCTGACTGTCAGGAAAAGACATATCTCTACACCAAAAATTTACATGAACACGTACTTTTTATATACTTTCTATGTCTATACCTTAACACAACACAACTGATGATCTAAAGCACATTAAGAAGGCAAGAAATTCCACAAATTAGCTTTTGCCAAGGCACACAAGTTAGCCTTATTGAAAAGAATTCCAGGTGACTACCTTGTAAATCTTTCATCAAGGTAAATGCTGACTACTTTAAAGAATCTAAAATATGAAACATTTTTTTTAACAAAAAACATTTTTTTAAACAATATTTATTTACCATATAATTCAATATGTTATTTCATAGTTTTAATGTCTTCAGTATTGTTATACAAGGTAGAAAATAGACAAAATCAAGAAAACCCTATGAATGAGTAAGTGTGCTCAGACAAACACACTTTATGATTTATTTATTTTTTGTTTTGTAGAATCTTCATAGCAGGAACCCAGGACAGGTGGGACATAAGTAACATTTCCTTAGAGCAAGGTATGGTGAATGACAAGGTTTTTCCAACTTTATTCTGTAGGCTATAAATATGTCAGAAACAAAACAATGTTCCTAAACTGAATTTGTGGGGGTTTTTTGTGCCATACTAAATTGAGTGCCACCCCCTGTTTACAGATCTGTGTAACCACAACTGCCAGTTAATCAATAAATCAATCGGTCAGTCAAATACTTGTGGCCATTTGTGGTTTTGTGCAATCAAATACTGTAAAACTGATTGTTAGTAGTCTTAACAAATCACAAATATTGCATCAAAATATGAATTAAAATTAGTTAAAAATATGTTATATTGACAAAAATATGTTGTTATAAGTTTTCACCTTTTTTGATTAAAACCTTATGGCTCAATATTTTAATATTACATGAACCCTTGGTCTATTTTGTCCTATTTATCAAGTTCATCATGCCTATCTTAAAACACCATTCCAAGTTTTAGGCTTATGGCCTATAAACAGGCGCTCAGGACTCAGCCTCTGGAGGGCGACAGTCCTACACGGATTTTTATTTCCCTTTCCTAACAAATGTGACGCGAACATGTTAGAATTTGGGAAATAACAGAAAAGTTTATATGTGAGCTAGAATGCTAATTTTTGTATTGTTTTGGTACTACCAGTTAGGGACTGCTGATATAAAACAAGAATTAAACCACTAAGATTACAAGATACAGATTATATACACAATATACACACAATACACACAATCGTTTTTTTTTATTTTTATTTTTTAAAGATAAAAGGGGGTTTGCCAGAGATATATCCTAGTTAGTTGTCCCCAAATGCAGACAGGATATTTTTTTTTTTCAGACAAAGCTAACTGGAAGTGTGATATCCATATACTTTATAGTTTTTTCTTTTGTGACATGATTATATAATCATTAAACATTTTTCAGAAATCCCTAGTGTGTGGGATGGATTTCAAAATTGTAAAACGTGCTCCAGATTACTGGAGCTAACCTTCCTATGGAATGTATTTACATATACTTATAGAAAAAAACAGCTTGTACTTACACTTAAATATCAAACATATGATTATGACTGACATATTTCAGCCCATTTACTTCTGTACACTGAAAAAAAGCCACAATTTTTTATCTTGTTAGATTTTTTTTATTCAGTATTGACTAATTATTGTTTGTATATGAAAAATTCCATGTTGTTTCAGTGTAGTAATAGAATAGTAATGAGCTGTTTGTGTTTTACCCGCTAGAAGTCTCACTACCACCAGCAATGTTCAGTTCTGTACATCAGATCCAACTCCTTTATTATGTTTTTTATTAGAGTGTTTAATGCCTTAAAGAACAGGAATGCGTGAATGGTTTACAGTGACATGTGAGGGGCTTTCCAACAGCTAAACAGTATTTCCACTCTATTGGTGAGAGAGAGAGCAGGCCTCGACTTGGAATAGATTGAAATATAAGGATAGACATGAAGAGAAACCATGTGCTTTCTGGGAAGCAGAGCAGTATTTAGCACAGGCTGCCTTATGCATACAGAATAGGCTGAAAGGCCACTGCATTTGCCTTGGTCATATCCTCAGGATGCCTTTTAGCCACTCAGAGGGCACTGTTTTTGACAATAATGTAGTAAAATTATGTATTTGCATTGTTCAAACTGTAGCTTCTGACCTCTACAATCTCTTAGTTTTCCTGGGCAGATATCTATTTCAAACACAACAAAATGGTCTAGATAAAAAAACATTACTGTTGCTGTATTCTACCTCTTTCTGTGAACAATACTCACACAGTAAACTGTTACCTTAAAAAAAATATGGTATTTAAAAAATTATGTATTCCCTTCCCATGCTGTATTTGGGGATGTTATGCAGTTGCTGCTCCCTAAATTGAAGAAACAACATGCATAGTCTGTACAAATGGCTGGCAGATGTGGTAATGAAATTTGAGACATCCTTCGGAACTATTCTCCTTGGGTAAAGCATGGATCAAGTTATTGTGACGTAAGCCCCTGTTATAAAAAGGCTTTGTCATGCTTTTCTGGCATGTATCAGATCAATTACAGTGCAACCCAAACTTGGCATTAAGGACACATTGTTTTCCAAAAGCTGTTACATTCTACACGTTAGTATTGAAGCATTGTAAAGCTCTACATTAGTTTCCTGATAATCTCAGACTATATTGTAGTCTCCAAGCACATTTGGAACACTTCTCTCACAGCCCTGATACTGGAAGCATCTGTGGAGATGATTACTGAAAATGCACTGGGGTTACCAATCTTTCTCTTGCGGTAGCGCATACTTAGGGCCTTGTGGAATAGATGAATGCTTTGTTGAATGTCCATCTTATCTTGGTGTAGTTCATATTTGCAAGTCATGTCATGCAACTGCAGCCAATCCTAATTAATAATTCAATGTTTTGTAGATATAGCTAAAGCTGATTAGTTTTGGGAACTGCCTCCCTTATCTAGATTTAGTGAGCATCCTGTGGACACATGGAATCTAGGGTATGATATTAAAAAGAGCATGGTGTTAAACTTCTTCACAATAAACAAAAATACATATAACTTATTGCAATTTTCCAATATTTAGCACTGCTTGGAAAAAAGTAGAAATAATTTGTTTTGGATCCCTGCACAGCAAAGTAATGATTAATTACAAACATATTCTGCACCACCCTTAGCAAATCCTCCAGAACAAATACAAGTTGGCAGAGATTTGGTTCCTAAGCAAGTTGGAATAGCTCACTAAGTTAAGGGACACGTTCCTTTCTTGATGCAATCAATGTGTTTTTCCACACAAATGCAGAATGTTTAAAAATTTTTCTGTTAAAACTGTAATTTTTGTCAAAACTGATTCTGATGAATTGCAGGATAATGCAAAAATAATTGTGAGGTAAAAAGGATGAGGTAAAATAAATTGTCAAGAACACAGACAGGTTAGAGTTGGAGAAAACAGGATGCAAGCAAAAGTTTATAAAGTTATAAAGTTTATGGCAGAAGTGAAACAAAGAGGGGAACAAACACATGATTATTTAATAATTAAAATCATTTTCAGTTTCTTGGTCTTCATGTGCAGTGCTTCTGCATTAGCACTTATTTCATCCATAAAAACATCCCCCAGCATTTTTTTCTTGCTGTAAGGACATCCCCCAACAAGATTTTAGCTTGATGGCATTCTTTGTCTCTGACGTAGTGAACTAGATGTGTTCTTGATAGTGACTACAAAACACTTCTCAAACTAAATGCTGTAAATGAAAATGAACTGTGAGATGTAAAATGTAACATGTACTGTATATTCTTTTATAAAAGACATCTATCTATCTATCTATCTATCTATCTATGTTGAAATACAGCAACTTTTACTAAACTGCAGTTTACAGAGTGATCTGTCTTACATGTGTAACACTATGTGCAGTGAACAGTAATCTGAATGGATTTTCTCTGGGTTCTGCGGTTTCCTCACACCTCCCAAACACTTGCCAGTATGTAGATTGGCAACTATAAATAAATTAGCCCTAGGTGTGTATGAATGTGAAATGAACTCGCTTCCCAAACAGGGGATGTACTTGTACCTTGTACTCAGTGTGCCTATGATCCACTGCAACCCTGACCAGAATAAACTGAAGGTGAATATGTATAGATATACTGAACAGACTCAGTTAACCTCAATATGGAAATGACAAGAGGAAAATATCTATCTATGTATCTATTGGAGAAGGTTGCACAAGACAAGGGATTTTTGCACAAGGTTGAACAAGACAAGGGAACTAGAAGTGTTAAGTGCTTGATCTTGGTTTGTTGTTCGGACAGCCAAGGGAAGTCCGTTCTACCACCTTATGCATGGTAGAACACATGAAGATGCATGTCTTCCTTGTATCTTGATGATTGGTGGGTCCAGTCAAGACTTGCTTTCCTGCAGCTTGAAGAGAGGATGGTGCAGAGCATGGTGTAGACAGTAGGTGGGCACTGGCCTATTTGTGGCTTTGAAGGAAATCATCTGTGTTTTAAATCTGG
The DNA here is from genome assembly GCA_030068235.1 of Notoglanidium macrostoma. Taxonomy (NCBI): domain Eukaryota; kingdom Metazoa; phylum Chordata; class Actinopteri; order Siluriformes; family Auchenoglanididae; genus Notoglanidium; species Notoglanidium macrostoma. Next base: position 4,285,914 of record JAQQZR010000020.1, read on the forward strand.
TGCAGACAGCTACAGGCTGCCAAGCCAGTTGAGGGAACACAGCAATAGGGTGGGGTGGGATTAATGTGAGAGGTTGAAAACAGGACTGAAGGTGAATCTGAGTGGCCTCTATGGACAGGGAAGGCTGGATTCTCTTGATGTTGTAAAGGAGAAATCCATATCTAGACCAAGTCAGATTAGTGATGTGAGGCGAAAAGGACAGTTGATTGTCCAGAACTACTCCAAAGATGCATGCAGTGACAGATGGTGTGGTCTGAATGTTGTTCATGGAGATCACAAGATCTTGATGTCTCCAAGGATATACAGCAGCTCAGTCTTGCTGATATTAGACACTCCCATTCTACTCCTGGAGTAGGATGACTAGTTTTTTGGTTATAATGAGAGCTTTGTTGAAGGACATGAGCCTCTAAGTAGTGTGGTCTCAGCTCCTGAATCACAGATTTCAGCTGAATCATGTCAGACAAACAAAGTCAGTAATTTGCACAGAAGTAACTTACACTGTTTTCTGGGCTTCTTCATTTGTTTCTGGACACAGACTAGTTTCTCCACATCATGTAGGGTTGCAAATAATTTTCTGGAATGAAAAACACAGTTTGAAAGATGCTACTTACATGGGAACCAAATGATAAACCAGCATCTAAGGTCCTTTACTCTAGCGCTAGTGTCACAGACCACTTACCAACATCTATGGCAAAACCAGCAATCTAACTGACAGCAAACTTAACATCTAACATCAGTAGATTTGTTTTATCAGAATTTAGGAGAAGTAAGTTTCTTTTTGCTTCACGCTTGTATGCCATTTTCTTCTTTCATGTTAAGTGTGGGGGAGCTGAAAAGTAAAACTGTGCATTTATACTCAATGGCAAACAATATTTGTAAATTACCTACCCAAGGGGCTGGATATAAAGGGAATGCAATAGGATACCATATAAAACTTACTTAGTCTTTAAAGAATCTGTATTAGGGCAAACAAACTAGTAACAAACTGTCGATTATGATCTAAAACAGGCAAGAAATTACCTGTTTAAACAGACTTAGCTTGTCCAATAAAATATCATGGTCACTGGTGTAAAATGTTGCGCTCAAGTCCAGGAATACCAAAAAAGCAAACACAAGGTTATTGAATTCTTTAGCCAGTAATGTATTTGTCCTATGGCACATCTGTAAACCAGACCAAAATACACCCTATTCTCAACTACAGAGTTGTTGATCAACAGCTTTCTCCAAAATACTTTATTGCTTGGAAAGAACACAGGGTGCCATTTACAGATCTAACTAAAGCAGCCTTAAAGAGCAAGCAGGGCAGCCAGTCAAAAAGACGTTTCCACAAGCGAAATCTAGAAGTTATGAAAACTGCAGTCGTTTCACAGTATCATGTAGGTTTAACATATGTTTCCTTTTGGATATGTTTCTTCAATAATATGTGGTTTTATATGTGTTATTTAAAAGGAGGATCAACTGATGGACCAAAATTAAGGGTTAAATCAGAGTACATTTAGAGTCACAGAAATAAATCATCCTTGTTAAATACTTAGTTAAAAAAAAAAGACAACATTCAGAAAAATGTGCCTGCCCTGGGTAAACACACACACATACATGCACACACACACACAAAATGAATAAATTCTAAACAATATTAAATGGCTAAAGCAGATAGGCAGGGTTTGTTTTAGTCAATGAATAATGAGCAGCAAAAGGAAGTAGTTATTTTAAATTCCCATGGAAAACAACAGACCACACACGTTTTGCTCTAATAATTCTTTATATGCAGATTGTGATTCCAAAAGTTTATTATTAACCCCACAGTGTCACCCACAATCAAAGTGCACCCTCAAATCTTTACAAAGATACACTGTTCTATAGGTATACATATGAAAAGTTCAAACATTCCCAAACCTACGGTAGCAAAATAATATCTTGATGCTGCAAGTTCACTTTATAGCCAAAACTATGTAGACACCTGACATTCACATCCATACATATGCCTTCTTCAAAATGAGGCCTTGCCACAAAGTACAAAGAATTATCTCAAATGTCTTTGTATGCTGTAACTTTAAGATTTCCCTTCACTGACACTAAGACGTGGGTTTATAAAGACACGGTGTGCTATATTAGGAGTGAAGAACACAAGTGGCCTGAACAGAGCCCTAACGGCAATGAGCACAAATCCCCATAGTCACATTCCAAAATGTAACAGAAAGTCTTCCCAAAGGAGTGGAGGATATTATAACGGAAAAGGGAGACTAAATCTGAAATGGGATGTTCAACAAGCACATAATGGGTTTAAGTGGTCAGGTGCCCACTTAAAATGAGTTCCATAAGAAGTTTACCTTGTTGTTATACTTACTAGCTTAAAAATCAGTCTATAAACAGTTTATTAGTGCATGTCAGATTCATTCTTCACTGTCATTTCTCTGTGCTATTGATAGCTTTTGATGGAAAAAAAAACTTACAATTTGGGCCTTGTGGGCTCGGAAGCCTATGTATGTACACTGACCTAGTGCACCCTGTGAGACCCATGACTGAGTGAACAGGAAATGGGATAGTCATTGAAATGATATGGCTTCATAAAGAGTGTCTTTAGAATCTGGACTGGTTACAAAGTGAAGTATGAAATCACTGGAATGATTTGTTCTCTTATAAGGTCTGCCTCCCAGAATCTGCAGTGGCTGTATGTTTGTTTATAATCTACTTGGGCAGCTAAAACATTGACAGGCCAAAAATCTTGTTAGGAATGCCAAAGAAGACAATGTGTTTGGATGATTACAGATTGTTTTAGGCACCTGGCTCATCCTTTGTTTTCCAATATGACTGACTACTTTAGAAGCACCATCGACTGCTTGTCTGATTTAATATGCAGTCTCCTCTGAAAGTATTGGAACGGCAAAGCCAATTCTTTTGTTTTTACTATACATTGAAGACATTTGGGTTTGAGATCAAAAGGTGAATATGAGATAATAGATCAGAAAATTTTGATAGACAGATCAGCGTTTCTCCCTTCTCCCAGTCTCTACTTCAGTAAGTGAAATGTATGTTCGATTGCTTGCTTTCAAGTTCAAGTTCAAGTGGCTTTTATTGTCATTTCAACCATATACAGATGATACAGTAAATAGTGAAACTAGACAACATTCCTCCATGACCAGGGTGCTACATATATGACAACACAGAAGTTTTCTCCCATTGACAGCAGTCTGGTCTTCATATTGGTTTATCCTTGCAAGAACAAATGTAGTATTCACAGATGAAACACAGGGCTCAAACCAAGAGTAGAAATTCATAGCTATTAATTGTTTATAGAATCAATCTGACAGGGCACAACTGATCAACAATAAAAACTCTCTATCATATGCATTTGAAAATGAGGTGAGTTCAAGGAAAAGGTGCCATGTTTAAGTCGTTTAATCCACATGGACATATCAGAATATTAAAGCTGAAATTCAGATCTATTGTCTCATATTCATTCTCATATTCAGTGTCGGATCCAGTGTCTCCACATCAGTGTCTGAACGGAGTCTCACAAAAACCTAGTGTCTGGAAGAGTGATATTTTTATTGTATCTTATCTATACTGAGTTTTTAACAGTGGACATTGTCACAAAGCAAGTTTACCAAAATCTTTATATAGTTTTAGATCCCTAAAGCCAGAGGGGATGTTGGGAAAGAAAAACTCCATGAATATAAATGAGTAAGAAACCTTGAGAGGAACCGGCCTCACAAGGAAATCCATAATCTTGTGGGTGATACCAGATTGTGCGATTATGAGTCATTACTTTCCGACAACTGTATATTATAGAGTCAAACAGTGCTAAGTGTGTTAAAAGGGTCATGCTCATATTGTCACATTCATTTGGCTAAATAGTGTAGCCAAAACATCAATTCAAAATATTGCATAACATCAGCAGTATAACACTCATGCCTGTATCACTCGTTATCATGATCCACCGGCTATAGGTTAACTTAGATTTCAGATGTTCCATCATGTCTTCTTGCTTATACATTTTTTTTAAATATTTGATTTAATCTATTCTAAACTACTCTGTCTGTCATTAGACTCATTAGACCTGTTTTCTGAGGTATCAGAACTGAATAGAAAGACTGATTTCCAGGGTTGAGATCCAGGGGTGTTGACCACTGGCTCAGACTGAGTAGAGTGGAAGGAAAAATAAAGGAAACTGAAACTGATTTTCCTGTTTGCGTTTGTGGGCATTTCCCCAGAACCCTCCTCTCTGATGACCTAACTGGGATGTATAAAGGATCACAAAGAGAGGCAGCACCACACAGCAAAAAGAGACACGACTGCATTTTCTCACAGAAGAGCTTCTATAAAGAAGAAAAAAATTGGCTTCACGATGAAGACCTTCCATATCCCGACAATACCCCCTCGGAGGAAAAGTAAAGGTCAGGAAAATCTTTATTTTAAGCAACACATAGCTTTTTAATTAGAAACTATGTAAAGCTATGCAACAGTTATAATAGCAAGCATGGTGATCATTATTTGTCTTATAAATACTCAATTGTTGTAATTATCAGAGCCTGATATTACACAGCCTTTCTTCTTCTTCTTCTTCTTCTTCTTCTTCTTATTATTATTATTATTACTATTACAAGGCAAATAACGTAAATCTACGTATGTAAATTCATTATCCTTATGTATAATAAAGGAAATATACTTTTCCTTCCTTTAGTATTTGTAACAGCTGTATGATGTAGGAGTAGAAACATTATAACGTACAGTTTTATTCTTGTTCCTACATACTCCAGTATACTCCAGTATGCAGTTATGGCTGTATCGAGAATATAACATTAGACACGAGATGCGGTTGATGCAATAAACGCATTTAGTGCAATAGTTTTTCTCCGATGCATATTGGCTGCATTTTCGTGATTCTCTCTTCTGTCTCTTAAATAAACGCCCCTGAATGATTACACGCATGTTTGTATGCGTTTTCTGAGCAGGCTAGTGAACAACCCAGAGTCCTACATATTACGGAACGTTTTCGTTACACGTGTCTCTCAAAATAATAATCAGGAAGACGCGAACTTGTCCTACATTGTCGACTGCTGGAATTTTAAACAGCATATATATATATTTGCTATAATTTGCGATTTGGATTCCCAAACTCCAACCAGGAAAAACCAAAGAAAACGCCCCTCAGCTTGAAATTCCCAGTGGTGTCAAAGAAACATGGCGTCACACAACGTCAACTGTAAAAAAAAGAAAAGCGCTTCTTACGTTTAAATGAGCTATACTGTATATATGGTGAAAAATGTATGGGTTATACTGTACATATGATGAACAATCAACATACAGACATGTTCGCTTGTTAAATCTAAAACTATACAATTTGCTGTTTGAGGAGGAATGTATTTTATCGTAGTCAGCCGGCTAGCTTGTTGCTAATAAAAGACGAACATGACAGCGCTTGTGTTTTTGTCCTTTTTTCCCCCATTACCAATTACGAGATGAGTCCATGAATATGTGACGAGCCCTATCACGTTACACCCGAATACTACCACTACTACTACTACTACTACTACTAATAATAATAATAATAATAATAATAATAATAACAATACAGCATAAATAAAGATTATCGGCGCTTTAAATACTGGAAGAGACGTCTAGGGATCATCTAAAAAGTGCAATTCTCACCATTCTGGCTTTGAAAGAATTCTCACAAGGCTGTTATGACTTTCAGTTTTCCAAGATGTACACTGGTTGAAGTTCAATAAGTAGTTATTCATAGCCTAGATTCAAGCATATACAACAGGGATGTCCAATATTATCTCTAAAAGGTCAGTGTGGGCGCAAGTTTGCATTCCACCCAAGAAGGAGTCACACCTGATTTTAGCTGTATAATCAGTTGATCTTGAGTATCAGGTGTGGCTCCTGCTGAAAACCTGCCCCACACCGGCCCTTTGTGGATAATATTAAACACCAGTGGTATACAGTAAGGACAGCACGGTGGTGCGGTGGTTAGCACTGTCGCCTCAAAGCAAGAATGTCCTGGGTGCCTTTTTGTGCGGATTTTGCATGTTCTCCGCATGCATTGGTTTCCTCTGGGTGCTGCGTTTTCCTCCCACAGTTCAAAGACATGCAGATTAGGTCAACTGGCTACTCTAAATTGCCCATAGGTGTGCCCTGTGGTGGACCGGCGACCTGCCCAGGGTGTACCCCGCCTCTCGCCCGAAGATGCTGGGATTGGCTCCAGCTTCCCCTCGACCAAGATGGATAAAGCACTATAGATAATGGATGGATGGATGGATACAGTAATCTTAAAGTTAGGACTATAGCCTACAGAAGCAGTAGATCCTTAATGAAAAAAAGATTTATCCTTCTACTTAAATTTTCCCCCAAAATACTTATTGGCTTGTGCAAATAAATTATAATTTAAGTCCTAATGATTCATTCATTCCTCTTCAGTAACCACTTCATCCTGGTGAGAGTTGTGGTGGACCCAAAGTGTTGGCATTGCTATTGTTAGGGATGATAAATTTGTTTGAAACTAAATTTGTGTGAAAATCTGATGTTTAATGGTCATATTTATGCATAATAAATATTATATAGAGCCACTGCATATGGCCAAAGTTCTGTGGACACCTGATCATCAAAGCCATATGTGCTTTTCTTTTTTTAAACCCTGTTCTAGATTTAGATATAGTAATAATAACCTCCACTCCACTTAGCCACAAGAGCATTAGTGAGGTCAGGCACTGTGAGGAGGTGAGGAGGCCTGGCATACAGTCTGAGTATCAGTTTATGCCAAATGTTCAGTAGGGTTGAGGTCAGGGCTCTGTGCAGCCCACTCAATTTCTTCCACACCAATCTATGTAAACCATGTCTTCATGGAGCTCGCTTTGTACACAGGGGCATCATCATGCTGGAACAGATTGGGGCCATTTAGTCCCAGGGAAGAGAAATTGTAATGCTACAGCATATAAAGACATTCTATAAAATTGTGTGTTTCCATCTTTGGGGCAACAGTTTGGGAAAGAACCACATATGGGTGGGATAGTCAGGTGTCCATAAACTTTTGGCAATATAGCATACATATAAGTTCAATTACAATTACAACTTTTTACAATTATGACACAATAATCAAAAACCACACAAAAACCAGGTGCCATAGATATGCATTCAATTTACTGGGCAATTTTAAGACATTTGTGGTTGCAGTAGGCTTGTTTAGGGCCCATTTTGTCAGGGATTTTATACCAGTTTATAATGTATAGAACATTAGTAAATTTAACATTTTGGGAAACTAGATGTTGTTTGTAGGCATGGAAGGTGCCATTATGTTTAGCTGATGTGATATATTATTATTTAGATCATAAAGAAATGTTGAATAAACACACACACATGCACACACACACACAGTGTTTTCTGCATTCCCGCTCTGCTTAACCACTCACATAAACAAAATCTAAAGCGTCTCGTTCCTATTACAGTCTGCACATCTGGAATCTATAAACATGAAATCGAAAGTCAAATGCGTTTTAGGGTTTAGGATTTCCTCCTGGCACACGCAAGCTTGCACGCATGTGCACATGCACTTACACACATGAACATGCACACACACATGCACACATTTGTTATGTAAAGTTACAAGTACACTTTTTATCGTCACATTTCTCTTTCAGGGATTGCAAGATTGACACAATGGATCTGTTTCTATGGAGACACTAGCATAGTGATCACTGAATATCAAATATTTGTTGTGTGTCCTGTAACTGGATAAATTCAAGGATAAATGGACTATAGTAAACTACAGCCTAAATAATTAGCAGATTGATAATCATGCAGGATTTATAATATGTTGTTTCTTTTATAGTTAACATCTCATTTTAGAGGTCAAACTGTACTTATTTTACTAAAACATGCTACATATTTGACAGCTTACCACACTATCTGTTGGTTCATGAATTATAATTTTACAGGTGAAGCAGAAGCTCAGAACGATGACTCTGTCTGCTCTCCTGTGGATGAACAGCAATCTGACAAGTCCTTCAGTGCAAGCCCAGCACCGGAGAAAAGCAAAAAAAAGATAAAAATTCCCAAAATATTGAAAAAACAGGGTTTTAAAAACCGCCAAAAAACAGACCAACCAGACACTTCAGGTACATCTAATAGATTTGTTTCCTCTAATAATATTTGGTGTTTTAAAAGTATAGTAACTAATTTAGTAGTACAGTACAGGTTATGGGCAAAATTTGTAGCATTAAAACATTCTCACGTTCTTTCAGCTGTCCAAGTAATCTTGGATTTCAACCAGAATCTAGCGCAGAATCATTTGGAAGAAGCTAGCCAGCAACTTTTAACAAAGGAAGCACTCCTCCTCAACCCACAATCATCAGATGAGGAAGCAAATAGCACTGAGGATCTAGAGGACAGTTTGCAGAAGGACTATGAAAATTTAATGCTTAAAATAAGGATGGCTGTCAATGATTCCTTTAAGAAGGAGAATCAGGAGGTACTGAGAAGTGCTGTAAAGGCTATACTTCAGCAAGAGGTACAAGACAAACACAATGAGGAAGAAGCAGAAAAGAAGCGTCCACGTTGGAGGCCGCTAAAGTGCAAAGAGATCCATGACACATTGCTCAAGGAGGTAATAGAGGTACGACTGCAGCAAGCAAATGAAGAAGAGGATGTCGCAGACAAGTTGTCCACCTCCCTGAAGAAAGATGTGTGTCGGATGGGAACGCGCATTCAAAAGGACCTGCTCCAAGTTGTCAGAGATGTACAGCAATGTTACACACCAGAGTTTGACATTTGCAACATGTATGTTCAGCTCTACCATCAAGCTTTCTCCACAAAACTGCTGGATTTCACTCGAACCAACATTGAATTGCAAGACTGCACCTACATACTGTCTTGGATTCATGTTTATTATCCAAAGTAAGGGACAAGTGATAAAACATACTCATGGATGACTACTAATAAAAAGTTATGTAAAGTGTACAAAACTATTAGCACCCCCCCTATGAGTTTTACATACAGTATGTGGTGATTATTTCTCAGGGATATTTTGCAACAGGATGAACTGGTGCCACACATCAACACTGAATCATTAGGAGCTCTGTTACCTGAGGAAGATCATAAGTCACTGGAAGAGCAGCATCTGTCACACAAAGAGGTGATGCAAAATGATTTTCAATACTTATAAAGACATGCACAAAGTCTGGACACACCGAATTGAATACATTTTTATTTTTGTCTCAAAGGCATTTTGATAAAAGCTTATCTTTGCTTTTAAGACCAATAGTGTTATTAATGCCTATTTCTAAAAATATTTTTCAATCAAAATATAATATTTATAAGTAGTTTTTGCCTAAAACTAGTACAAGAAAAACTAGTACTGACATGCAGTGGTTAGCACTGGTGCCTAAAGTCAACTTCAATAGGCTCCAGCTTCATTGTGACCCTCAACAGATAAGCGGCATAGATAATGGATGGATGAAAATAGGATACACAGTCAATATGTGCTCAGCCTATATGGGAACTTTAGGAAAAGCGTCCTGGGTGAAGCTCCCGCATGAGGCAGGTTGATGCCTCAGAGATGCCAAGAGTTTGCAAAACTTCATCAGGAATATTAACCTCCAAATATTTTACCACTTCACTAGGGATAGACATTGTTTGTCACTTTGTAACTAAGTAAAACATAACAAGTCATCATAATAATATATAGATAAATAAATAAGTAATAGATAGCTCATCATGAGTAAGTTGAACATATGGGGAATTAATAGGGTAACGAGAGCTGCAAAAGTAAAATGTCCACTGCAGAGGACACAAGTGAATAGAGTAGTGGAAAAAAGTAAAAAGAAAGAAAAAAGGGGAAAAAAGAAATGCTCAATGAACAATACCCTCTATGAACAGGGGTGTCCAAACTTTTAAAATTTTGCAAAGTAAGTATATATTGCTAGAAAAAAAAGACTCAGAATTATGTGTGACCTTTCTGAATATTTATAATATTTTAAGGTCATTTTATATAACATGTATCTTGTTTACAGTTGGAGGTCAGGACATGGCTGTCCAATGCGTTTAAAAAAGAGGTTGAAATTTGGCAGAGTAATAAACCTGAGCTCATTGATGGGTACTACTTCTCCAATCTTGCTGTGGACATTATACCGGTACGTACAATACTGCCTTGACTCACCTTGTTCATGAGTTATGACTCATGTTTTTTGCAGTTAAACAGAGTCAGTTCCTTATTTTTGTATTGCACTGCAAAATTATATCTTGGCAAGTGAAAATATCTAGAATAAACCTTGGCAATGTTATCGAATATTTTTCATTATGAGATTATTGTATAACAAGTATATAAGACAATTAATCCTATTTCTATACAGATAGTAATTGTAAGCTTAAACAAAACATTGATTACACAAAATATTAATTATAATTAATGTTTAATTTAAAATGAGGTACAAAATACATTTCGTCTTGTCTGTAACCTCTCACTTACAGATTATTAATGGAGCCATGAAAGAAACCATGGATATTCTGGGTAACAGAGATCATGCTCAGAGAATTCTGCTTCAGCTGCAGAGCTTCCTAGTGAGGTACACAAACAATAATACTACTACTAATAATACTGTCACATATGAATTAATAACTTTATATTTACTGTGTCTAGTATAATAATAGTTAAAGTATTACAACTGACCCTTTCTACAGAAACGTCTCTTTTCCCTCACAATTGAGAATATGTATAGAAAAGCCAGAGATTTTTTTTCCTGAAAACAGGATGAAATGGATGCCACTAGCTCAGAACTCTTAACTCGTACTCACTCCCCCATATCACAGTAATATTGTTTACTATATTGTTTATCTATTGTTACTGCTTAATAATGTATTGCAACTGTTTTTCCTATATATTACTGAACCTGAACTTTCAAATTGTGTATGAGGTGTGTGAAAAAAGAAATATTTAAATAAAAATATTGTTTCTCTTGACAGCTATAAGAAATCCATAGCTGATCTTATCAAAGGAAAGTACAGCAATATCCCTGACACCCTGAAAGCCAATTTGGTCAGCATCAAGCAGTTACGGTGAGATTATGACATAATAATACACATTAGTGCATAAGAATACAGCACATATAAGCATACACAGTTTTATCTTGACTTTCCAACATTTCCTCTTGTACATAAACATATGTAAAAATCATTTCCAGATACATTTTTGTAATGTAAAAATTTCAAGAGAGAAAGTAGGAGAACATGAATAAATGAATGAGCGAAGAATTGAATGAATGGACATTGAGATGTTTGCAAAAATGTTGGAACGTCACAGCTGTTGTTCAGTTGTAATACAGAGTGACTGTGTATCTACAGGGAGTACATAGAGAAACATGAGAATCTCTCAGATAAAGTGAAGGTAGACATGCTGTCCATTGTATCAGAGATGAGAAGCTCCTGTCACAGTTATTTCCTCAGCCCCATACACCAGGATCTCAAGGTATATACCATTACGTCATCTACCTTGCACCATAAAACATGTTTGAGTCAGAAGTCCTTATTCATCAAAGTTGAATACAATCAAATCAGACAATAAAATGAATGTATGCAAATTCCACCAACAGTTTTCATTATTATCAGTTTCAAGTAGAAATATCTTGAAAATAGTAAAATTTATCAAGTATCTCCTTTTTCTATATTGAGTATTATAACCTTGCAATATCAGTGCCAATTATTGAGTTATTGGTAAATATGAATCAGAATAAGCAGATGTATATTTTTACCAGCTCATTAGTGTTTCATTTTTTTTATAATCACATAATGAAGGACCAGGAAGCTATGATCTGAGTGCACAATTGGACAGACGAACTATTCAAAAATGTTTGGACATCATTAAGCATTAACTACAACACCTCAGATTTTCAGGGTTTTATTAATTTCTTTTCCCTTTTTTTTGTTTGGTTGGTAAAGATGGAATATAAATAAATCTTCTGATTTCAGTTAAATCTGAAACATTTCTGTTCTAAAATAAAAATTTTTTTTAAGCTATACCTCCCAAGTGGCACAACAATAAAGTGAAACATGCGATCGTATTGCTCTGTTGTTTATGAATCACAGTGAACTTAGCCAGTCATGGGGGTCTGTGAACAGTGCAGTAGGCCATTTCTGCTGCCCTGTGGCATAGCAATTAGAAAAATTGCTCTCCGTTGTTGGTAGCTGTTGTGTAGTAGGGGACAGCTAGCTAGCTGGTTGGGAATTGTCAAATTAGTAGGTAGTAAAAACAAACTATAGGAAGAGACGTATCTAATAGGAACATCCTTTCCTCTGAAAATGTTAACAGTTGATATTATTTCAAATGTTCACTTTTGTAACTTTTATGCCACTTTTGAAAATACCATAAATAACATCTTTACCTCAAACACCTTTTGCTAACTTTCAGTGAAATGCATTTTCTCCTTTTCATTCTTTGCACAAATCCTATGTTTTCCTTTTATTAGCTGACTTTCACAGTGTGACGTAATCCATCATAACTAATACAAAGTGATACATATCTTCGAGCAATGTACAAAACAATTTTGTGTGCAATTAATCATAAAAGGGTGCACTGGAGGTTTTTGGGGGGTGGTCAGAAGATCCACCAGATTTTCCTCTTATCATACATATTGTCAAGCACCATTTTTATTTTAGCAGTTATGAAAACCTAATATAGATTATCAGTGTAATTAGTACAGTGATCTTTACAAAGTCAGAATCTCTATTATTTCTCAAATCAGTAATGAAAATTATACTTTAGGGACTATAATTTAGTCAAAATGTAATTGTTAGAAATTATGCAATATTAAGGAATGGCAACAATTAACACACTGTGCTAGGAACAAACATGTGTTACCAGTTAAATAAAATGCATGCTCTGAGATCAGTTAAAAAAAGACAGTAATGTGTGGAGATTAAATTCATAAGTATTTGCTATTTGGACCCAATTGTATCATCACAGGAGCAGAGTCGCAAGCTGTGGACTCCAGCCTGGTTTTCAGAAAGTCATAAGATTATTGGAGACCTACTAAGCATTCTGGAGGATATAGTCCAGCATTTCTCAGACCTACAGCCTGCCTGCATGAAGGTCAGTCAGAAACTCTATTAAACATATCTAATAACAATTGTGTATAACATTGCAAAAAAAAAGAAACGGAGATTATTTCAATGGTGGTAAAAACTTCGTAGCATGTAGCATATGCGCAGTAAAAAATATCTGAATGTTTGTGTAGGAGCTGTTGTGTCAGCTGCATTCTGAGGTGATGATTGAATATGTGAAGAGGATGTTAAAGGGGAAACTGAAACTCAAAGACAAGGATGACCAGGAGGCAGCTGCACGCTTTCTGTGTGAGGACAGTGCAAGAATAACCTCACTGTTTATCAATCTTGTGAGTATGCAATACATACACATATATATATTTACATTTATGGCATTTGGCAGACACCCTTATCCAGAGCGACTTACATAAGTGCTTTCAAGTCTCAGCAAATATATTCTGATACTG
>JAQQZR010000020.1:4299512-4314684 GCA_030068235.1 Notoglanidium macrostoma
TATATATATACACTATATTCCATACATTTAATAGCCAAAAGGTAGACTTTTTAAGGTTATAAATTAGACTGCATTTTTGTGTGTCCCATATTGTCAAAATATTGAAAAGGTTGTTGCATGAGCCAAAGTGCTCCCTCCCCCTCCTGCACAATCCATAAACAGTATTTAAAGTTTTCCACTTCAGTCTGCACATCTGGAATCTACATGAAGTTGAAAGCGAAAGAAAGGGCTGTTAGGATTTTCCCTAAGAGCACAGAACATCAGTGTATGAATGTACAGAAAAGAATTTTTCACATGGTGTGTAACTGATATTTTCTATATTAAGCCAATGCCATCTGGATCTTTAGACCCTGAGCTTCTTATTTATTATTCACTTAATCCTCCAAAAGCATATTTTCCAACTTAAAATGAAACGATACAATGCAGACCTTAGCATTACAGTGTTCTCATTTTCTTGGTATAGAAATATCTAGTTTTAACCAAAGCACAAATGAAAAAACACTCACGCCCCGAAGCACTCATAGGCACATGAGCTCCCTGTATCCCTCCTTTGTTTCTCTGCCTTTTACCACCCACATACAGTACTGTGCAAATGTCTAGAGCCACCCTATTTTATTTTAGTAGTAGTTATAGTAAGTTTTGTTATAGATATTTATTTTAAGAATTCTGAATCGTTAAGCTTTTACAAAAACATTTCCAAACATTACTTTTCCAAAAAATCATTTGCATTTGAAAAATGTTTGTATGTCAGGCAACACCCACAGGAGAGGACACAAGTGCAGATCCGTTTCTTTAATTAGCAGAGGCACCAGAAAACAGTATTCCAAGAGTTATACTGGAATACTATATATATGGAATATTATATATAGGTCAATCGATTGGACAAACAGTATAAAGAAGGGCAGGCAAGGTCGTAAACAGGTAAACTAGAACAGATCAATACCAGAGTAACAATCATAAAAAGAAACGCTTGGCAGATAGAGTACACAGGCAAACTATTGCTTCGCAAGGAGCATGTGTGAGAGTGAGTGTATTAATTGTCTGTGAGGAGGGTGTGTGGTGTTAATTGGCTGCAGCTGCAACCAATTAGAATTCCGGGGAATGGGACATAGTGCCTGAGTGTTCATGGGAGTTGGAGTTTTGATCGGAGACAGGCCTAACAGTATGTCAGTAAAGAAAGCAGCATATTACATAAGAGACCATTTTCAGACAAAAAAACAACAACATAATGAAGGCTCCTGGGTTTTGCTGCAACAAAGAAACAAGTGTGACAGTCCAAGTCTCCAGAAGAACAGATTCTCCAAGCTGCTCAGTAAAACTTACAGCTTATTTCCTTTTAAAACTGTACACATTGGACCTGGGATTACTATGTAAGAAAAAAAGCGGTCATCACACCAAATATTGACTTTGTTTACTTTATTACTGTTTACTGCGCGTTGAAGCATTCTTTTAAGTAGAAATATTTAATACCATTATTTTTGAAGTCATCTTGACTTTACTAGAAAAAAAAATAGGGTGGCTCAAAACTTACAGTACTGCACTGTACTGTAAATAAAGATGTGCTTTGTTCCCCCTCGGTCTGCTGTCTCAACCCCCATGTATGCCAAAGTGAAACAGAAAGTAATTTTTGGGGGTTTTCCCCAAGCTAACCAGAGGGGAAATTATTATGTGTGCCTCGTGAATATTTAAAGACACTTACAGTATTACAATATTTTTATATTGATGTGGTTGTGTGTAAAAGATATTTGCTTAACTGTAGATAATAATGGTGTTATTAGAAAATGGATTTCCCACTAATCAAAGCCATCTCCTTTGATTTTATCATTAAAACATGTAAATATGTCAATATGCCAAGATATGTTTGGTATCTGAATTTGGCTTTTATAGACTTTCACATGGAGCTGTGAGAGTATTGCTGCTACTAAGCAAGAGAAGCTAACTGCAAGCCTAAACCATTATACACTTCCCTCAGAAGGCATTGTTCTTTATAGTAACACCATATGTACAGAAATAAAAATGAGGAAAATAAGTCTGTATTTAAAAAAATGAACTTGAATATGTACAACTCTTGAGTGTACAAATCAAACTTGATCCCCACATTTTCCTTCTAATTTAGTCTTGGCCAGTTCCCACCCACCCCATCCTGTTCTGCCTTGGACATGAAGCCAAATGCATTTTTCAAACCACTCAAACCCTCAAACTGCATTTTCTGAGTTTTTCAAACTCTTTTCCACACACAGCTCACCAATCTGTCTGAGGTTTGCTTGGACTCTGGGTTCAAGATGTTTTAGCCATGCAAACAACCTTTTGTCTTTTTACCGAAAACAGTTTGTCATATAGTGTCAGAAACCACACAAACAAATCTATTTGAGATTACTTAACATAATACAGGTCAAAGGTTTACCAGTCTGCACATCCTGGTTGCTATAAGCATCAATTACTTATGAGTAGTTTTAATCTCACAGTTTTAGGCAAACATGTCTTGGTTGTCTTTTTAGGCAAATTATACATATGGACAGACAAAACCTCTGCACACACTTGAGAATAATATTTAGCAAAATTTAATGAAAAAGCTTAATTCAATCATACACAAATGGATGATTATCTGAATGGACTGTTGCTCTGTTTTCACAGGGATCAGAAGAGAAATGGCTTTCCATGATTTTACCCAAAGTGTCAGAGGTGCTGAGGCTGCAAGACGTAGGAGCACTTCAGCTTGAGATAATTACACTGGCCAGAACCTACCCTGACATCAGGTGGGTGCACAGGGTGCTCTGAATTGAATTAATAATATGGCACATAAAGCCTAACTAGTGTTATATGAAGTAATCTACAGTGATATATGAGTAAAGGTAAACCGTACCCTTAGTGGATTTCCTCCTGGTTCTTTAGTTTCCTTCCACTTTCCAAAAACACACTAGTAAGCATCGCTAATTTGCCTCTAGGCATATTCTTGTCCACGCCCAGAGAATAGGCTCTGGAGTCACCACAACCTTTGCCAGGATAAAACAGTTACAGTTACTGAAAGTCAGTGAGTGAGAAAGTAAATTATTATATATATAAAGTACATATTTATTCATAATTTCATTCATTCAGTCATTCAGTCATTTTTCTTAAAAGTACTGTCCAGTTTTGAAGAAAAGATTCTGCCAAGCCATGGTAGCACATGACAGTAGCACATGACTGACCACACTCAGCAAAAAGCTATAACAAGCAGAACATTAGATAATGCGTTAACTGTCATTAAGTCTACCCAAGTAGCAGTGCGTGCAATTCTTGTCTGTATCAGGAAGCATGCTCTTATTTTCATACTGCAGTGACATTATATGATGACTAAACCTCGGTTTAGTCATGGACCTCGGTTTATGCGGACTAAACCTAAGATTTAGTATGTTTTAATATGAGCAATTTTAGGAACAAATTGCAAATTACAAATGACACTACATTTTTGACTTCCCTGACGATTTGACATCTCACAAGGAAAGATAGTTTTCACTATAAAACATACAGCATTAGAACAAGTGCATTAATATAAACCTGTGATTTACCTTGCAATTGTCACAGCTGTGATGTAATAAAAAATTAATCAGAAAAAATCATTAATCATGTAATCATTAAATTCTGATTAATTGTAATCAAGCAGTGCTTCAGCGGTACTATGGAACAAAATTATTACCATTTCAAAAAATTCTGCAAATGCATGTCAAAAGCTTCCGTTAATGTTCACATCAAACATCAGTATGTGTGATCTCTGTGAGTAACCATGGCATGGTTGTTGGTACTAGATTGGCTGGTTTGAGTATTTCATAAACTACTGATTTTCTGAGTTTTTCACACACAACAGTCTGTTGAGGGCAGTAGTCAAGGTTCTGCAAGCTGAAAATTCCTTGTTGTTGAGAGAGATCAGAGGAGAATGACCAGGCTGGTTTGAGCTGCGCCAAAGTCTACAGTAGTTCAAATAAACACTCCTTGGTGAGCAGAAAAGCATCTCAGAATGCACAACACATCAAAACTTGAGGTTGATAGGCTACAACAGCAGAAGACCACATCAGGTTCCACTTGTGTCAGCCAAGATCAGGACTCATGGGGATAGGCTCACCGAAACTAAACAGCTGAAGACTGGAAAAAGACCAAGTGATTTTTTTTCCTAATCTTTAACTGTCCAGTTTGGGTGACTCTGTGCCCATGATAGCCTCAGATTCCTGTTCATGGCTGACAAATGTGGAATCCAGTGCGATTGTCTGCTGTTGTAGCCCATCCACCTGAAAGTTTGATGTTTTATGCATGCTGAGATGCTTTATTTGCATCAGGATTCAATAAACTGATTTCAAGGGAATCTTCCAAGTTATATTTTTTATGAAATAACGATGATGACATCAGGACTGATACATGCTTTTAATCAAAATTGGCAACAGAAAACATACTATTTGCACTCTGTATTAAAATGAGACTATGTATTGCTTATTGAGAAATGATCCGCATAACCACATTTTCCATGGTTTCTGTTAACAGTGAATGCCAAGTCCTTGCACTCCTGAACTTGAAGACAAACCTCTCCAAACCAGATGTGCGAAGCATCAAAAAGAGCCTGACTGAGAACAGAGATGCACTGAATGCTGACCCCACACCAGCTTTCTTCTGTAACGTGCCTGTAAAAAGGAAGTTAATGGCTATGTTTTTGCAATGATATAATCACTTCACTGTAGCTGAAGAGTGCCTTTAAGAAGTTGCTAGTATTATTGCTAATTGTCAGCTGTTAAACCTGCTATAAAATGGGGGGTGGGGGTGTCATTATTTATTAATGCTAGCTTCACTAACCTAGTTATAGATTACTTATTGCAAGAGAGACATTTGTAGGTATGTGAAAACGTAAAAATATAACATTTCATGCCTGCTGTTTTGTAAGATACTGTGAATTTTAAATTTCCTATTTTTCCAGATTATCCTATTCTATCATACTGCTCTCATGTGAATGATTTGATGAGGGAAAAAATAACACAAGTCATATGCCTTAGCAGTCAGCAGATTTCAACAAACAGAATGAGCCTATCTTTACTCAGACATTCTTCAAGCATTTTGTGTTTTGTTTTTTTAAACTTTGTAGCCACATTTAAAATGTTATATGTGTATTCCCAATATTCATTTTTTGTTTGTAGACCCCAATGCATACATCCTGCTTGATATGTAGCTTTGTTATATTGTTATTAGCGTAAGTTCACTTGTTTGATTTATGCAATTCTATAGAAATACATTTGTTTAAAAAGTTTCCTTCTCTTTACATTTCACAATGTGTTCTATGTTCCATATAAATGTAAATGTCTATACATATAAGTTTAAAAAATGTAAAATTAAACGCTATAGAAAAATAGTTCTGTGTCATTTGTAAAGCTGCATATTACATAAGAAACCACCTTTCAGACAAAAAACGTAATGAAGCCTCCTGGGATTTGCGTGTAAAAAGGAAGCACGTGTGACAATCAAAGTCTCCATAAGAACTGTGGCAGATTCTCCAAGAAGCTCAGTAAAACTTAACATCTATTTTCCTTATAAAACTGTGTAGGCTTCTGTATAGGCTACTATGCAAGAAAGAAATGCAAATGGTCATTATACCAAATATTGACTTTGCAATTTTGTTTAGTTTATTAATGTTTACTACTTTTTTCTAGGATGTTTTCTTTAATATAGAAACATTTAATTTAATTATTTTGAAGGCTTGCAGTACTGTATATATACATATATTAACTTATATTCATGCATATATAGATATATACATATATGCTTTTTCTATTACTGTAGATTCCAACCCTTTATTTAGTCACTATATTACTGGGGAATAAAATTATGTGATGTTAGTGTTAGAGGAATATTTATGAGACCCTCGGCGCATATAAAGTAACTGGTTACCCATTCCATATTTATTCTATATTCTGTATTTATTCCAGCATCTTGCACTCTGCGCAATTGCACTATGGTCTTTTTGCACATTTCCAACATACACGTAGATATGTATATACAGATATATATTTCTTTCTTGTACATGCACTAATATTTCTTTGTAATAGATGTATACATACATATATCCTTTTTAAGTACAACGAGAGCAAGGTAAAACCGGAGTCCAATTCCTTGTATGTGTACATATACTTGGCCAATAAAGCTGATTCTAATTCTGATTCTGAAAATAGGATTTGGAAATAAACAGGTTTACTTTTGATGTTAATCTAATCACAGTTACAGTAGCAGCAACACTCAGAAGATTCAACAAAAAATGTTACCTACATTCATAGCTTTAAAAGCTGATGTGGCAGCCTTTGGCAGAAACCCCTTCTCTTTTTCCTTTTTTTCTATACTTTCTTCCCTCAAATCCTTCCTATTATGCAATAGAACGTGCAGCTGTACACATTTTACTATGTCCCTTCCGGACTTTTATTGATGGTTGACTCTAGGGGGAGAAAACTGGCCCAGAAGCAGAAAAGCAGAATAAGCTATAATGGATTTACTATTACATTTGACACTGTCTTATCCATCCTTTACACATTGTTCCAATAGTCACTCTGGCAAAGAGTAAAGCACTGAGTAAAACTCCACTCACTTGCTTATTAGAAGCAGCCCTTGGCCGCCACATCATTTCTGACTAGTGAGATTACATAAGGTATTCTAGTTCAGTGGGGTGGTGGGGCGAGAGAGAAACCACGTGGTTTCTGAGAAAGCAGCAGCCATGGTGACTATAGAGCAGATAACAAAAGACAGCACACTAGGACACTCAAGAAAAAAAAGAGCCAAAAAAAGGAATTGTAAGGTATCTTGTTGTGAGCATCAATAAATATGGTTAAGCAAATAAAAGAAAGGAAAGAAAAAAAGCTAGTGCCTCATACAATTGAAACTGAAACCCTATCTCCTCCTGCATCACCATGACGTCAGCGATGTCAGTGAAGGACCACTTTTCAGCATCCACACACAACTGCACCCAGCCTGAGAAAAAAGAGGTAAGCAATGCCTTTTTATCCATCACTTGTTTGTAGCTCAAGGACTGGGAAGATTTATTGTACAATATTGAGATTTGCTACATGATGCTGACAATGTTTGCACCTGTATGGACACACATACACCAAATGAGAATGTATTAGTTGATGATCTATTTCTGCATCTTGCTTGTGGTTGTATCTGTATGTATATGGTAGTATGCATAATAAGGTGTGTTTGCTTTTTTCAAATACTGTAGTGCCAGATATATTGTAAGATCTAGCATGTTGATTTTGATCAGTAAATACATTCTTGATGTAATTTTATCAACCTGTTTTTATTCAATGCTGTTGGGATAGAGATAGCAAGTCAAATCGACATATTTCAAAAACAACAAGAAAAAATGTTAAATTCACAGCAGCCCTACTTTAATCTCTGCAGCTTGAATAATCTTGCTGCTTACAGGTTAATATCGGTGGAAACAAACAGGATTGATATGGTCACTCACAGAGCCAGTTCATAGGAAAATGCACAAATATGTTTGACCGGAATGAAAATTACAAATGGTGCTCAGGGAAAGAGTTGAGATAGTGATTGGACTTTGGGCTGAAATTTGCATGAGTTTCCCAAAAGCACTGAACCACACAGATCAATGTTCTGTGATAGAATGAGCATCACAAAATATGTTCTCTACCCGTTTAAATGAACATACCATTTAGTTGCTTTTGAAATACTTCATTTTGATTAATAATTGCTTTCAAGTCAGAAAGATGATGTGTCCCCCTGGGGTCCAAAGAGCATAGCCAGGGGGTCTGTGGAGCAAGCAGACGGTGTTTTCTGTAACATATGACTCAGAAGGAGGATTCATATTCAGGGAGGTTTATTACAAATCCTGGCAAAGTGAAAACATTATTCAAAAGGCAAGCATGGTCAGAACACAGTGGAACATACAATATGACCAAACGGTTAATACAAATAACAAAGCAAACATTCAGTAAACCACAGAGAGGTCAGCATAGAACAATGGCTCAGATCTTACTCAGAAATAATTTACTTGGGTTGCTGAAATAATTAAAACCCAGAAATTAACCAGTAACTGCTTGACAAAGTTCATTCTAGTATTCAGGGAAACATGACCTCTGCTGTTGGAGTGGGGAAATGACATGTGTCTGTGTTGTGTTACACTATGACTAAACTGAAAAGACTCTTTACAGAATAAACTTGGGAAAATGTGGAAACTTATTTATAAACTGAATTAGAATAGCTAAGAAAAAAAAACACAGTTTAAGCTGATTACAGAAGGCTGGTAGGAAGATATGCTAAAGTGGAAAGTCTAGAGGTTCAAAAACAGGAACACATAACATGCTACACAGAGCAAGGCTTTTGAATTTCATTAGATAATCATATCTTCCTACCAGCCCTCTGTAATCAACTTAATCATTTTCTTGTTTCCAGAATTAGCAGTTTCTTTTTTTCCAGTTTCTTAGCAATTCTAATTCACTTTGGAAGTTCTCTCTAAACCAAGAGCATTTGAACATGATTTTTTATTTGGGAACTGTTTACGTAGCGCAATTTGTAGCTTACATAAGTAGGCTTTTATTACACCCAGCATCGACTTGACATGGACACCTGACACCTGAAAAAGTTTGTTGTTCTATTCTTCTGTAAGGATCTGACACACGTGAATCACAATCCGAAACCTATACTTTTGCTTAACTAGTGATTGAGTAGCATGATGCAGCAGTCTTTGACACTATTCTTTTATAAGCAGGAGACTATTTTGTACTGATGTTTTCCAATCAATGATGCAGGATTTATCACTTAAACTTTCTTCTTTACTAGTGATATTAATAGTAGTTATTCTTCTCTTCAAGTGTACTTGACTGCCCCCACTGGTCAAGCAGTATGACTGTATTTAACTCAGTTAAAAAATGAACAATGCAATAGTGCTGTACATGAATGGAATGCAGCACATAATAATAGTGTGTAATGTGACAACATTTCAATCTCTTGCAGGTCCTACACTTTTATAGTATCTTGCCCAACAGAGCATATACTGCTTTCCTCAGATGATATGACACTGGAAACTGCACCCTTCTCAGTAGTGTTTCCCAGTATTTTAATTGAACAAACAGAGAAACAAGCTTTCACCTGTCATGACTTCATGTTTAACTCAGTCATGACTTAATCTCCCCAACTCAGTTGTTTGATGGGCAGGCTTTAAAGAGCTAAGTAAGTCCTGCAATAGAAACAGAAGAAGTGACTTGAGGCAAAAAACAAAAACAAAACCTGAAACTAAATGTGCAATAGATTTAAATCTTGAAACTAATTCAGGGATGTCCTTTGAGGATGATTCTGACAGAGGGGAATTCTTGGGGAATGAGGAAAATTGGAAAGGGAAATTTGGCCTTTGGCATCAGCTTTGCTAGACATAAATTCAATATCTGTACACAAGCTCAAAGCCAGGAGATAGGCCTGAGACCGGAAAAGAATAAGTAATTGAGGTAAAGACACAGGATAAGTAACAGAGGCTGACTAAGAGCATTTATTTCTTATTAGAGTTGGACACAAGACTTTTTAAAATCCCATTTCCACCCACAGAAACTTAAGGTTAATTACATCCACTACCATAGAAAATTCAAATTTCATATAATATCGTTCATTCCCACTTGAATTTGAGCTTAAAGCATATGATGGAAAATATAAGTCACTCTAACCCACACTGTAGTTCATGAAAGTGTTGAGCTGTATAAGTTCTTAGCCAATTAAAAAAAATGTCTGCAGAATACACTTTGAATAGCATATTCTGTGCAACAATCCAAATCACCTAAATCTATACAAAGCTGGGATTTGTTTCTGAAGTTTTACTGTATACATATACAATACCAGGATAACTGACTGGCTAGCTTATATTGTTTGCATCATAGGTTCCTCCCATGTCGTTGTTTTTTTGGATTTTCAATGTCTTTAATAAGCATGAATGAAATACTGTATATGAATTTTGTCAAATACGTAACAATTGTCTATAATGTCTTTGCATGCTGTAGCATCAAGACTTCCCTTCTTTGGAACTAAAGGGCCCAAATCTGTCCCAGTATGACACTGCCCCTGTGCACAAATCAAGATTAATAAAGATATGGTTTGCCAAGGCTG
This sequence comes from Notoglanidium macrostoma, assembly GCA_030068235.1. Taxonomy (NCBI): domain Eukaryota; kingdom Metazoa; phylum Chordata; class Actinopteri; order Siluriformes; family Auchenoglanididae; genus Notoglanidium; species Notoglanidium macrostoma. The sequence continues at coordinate 4,309,629 of JAQQZR010000020.1, forward strand.
ATGTAGAAGAACTCATGTGACCTGCACTCAAGCCCTGACCTCAAACCCACTGAACATTTTTGGGATGAATTGGAACTCCAAACTCACTAATGCACTTGTGACTCAGTGAGCAGAAATCTGAACATCCAGATTCCCAAATCTAGTAGAAAGTCATAAGAGTAGAAGCTGTTATAACAAACATCTAGTTAATGACAAAGGTATTAGAATGGGCAAATATGGTTGTGATGGTCAGGTGTCCACATACTTTTGGCTATATATCTTGTACCTTGTATACAGTGTAACCCATAACCAGACTTGGTTGTGAAACATGCAAAAATAAAACCACACTGCAAACATTAATATCTTAACAAGTAATAATTTTGTTAATATAGGCAAATTTTATTAAATTAAAAGCTACTAACAATTTTTTGCAAACAAATCTAATAATAACTATTCAGCCTATTTCTAAATATTTTTTATTAATTAACTTATTGGTAGATTCAGTACATGCTAATAGAATAAGACAATTATAAGCTTGAAACTACTCAAGATGTATAGAAATGTCTAGCCTGAATAATCTTGTATTTGTTTTCATATATTAATTTTATAATGAGCAATATTAGATACTTTTTCCTTTACACAAGTTACATTAACTTGCTAAAATATTTTTTTGCAGTGAATTAGCAGAATTATGTGCTCATTGTAACCATACTTTTCCTTTTTGACTTTTCCCCTTCATAGGAAAATCATTCAGACAATCAGATGTGATTGTGATTGTGACAGATTGTGGTTTCAGTTGCAATGAATGGACAAACAGATCCTGAAGCTGCTCCTGCAAAACATGCAAGGAATGGACAAAATGAAATTAAGCAGTTGAAGACCACTGAAATTTTGCCAGGTAAGGGCTTCCAAAACAAACTGCCAAAGTAGACTGTGGATCAAAATATGATATTCAGTAAGATTTAAAAATGTAAGTCTTCTGCCAATAGAAGTTGTAGCACATTTAAGATAATTCTCTCTGAGTTTTTTTTTTTGTTAACACTGACTGGGAACTATTTTATAGTTCAGCACCCTCATGGTCCTTTTCAGCATCTTTTCACTAGAGTGTCAGCAGGGTTTTGTGGTGTTTTAACCTGTTAACATTCAGAATTTTACACCCATATGTGGATTCTTTGTATGCACAACTACAACAAACTGTAACCTACCCACAAAGTCATACATTATTTGTCACATAGCCCAGCTTGTTAGGAAGTTGGGGTCATGGCACAGGATTAACCATGATACAGCGCCCATGGAGAAGAGAGAGTTAAAGGCCTTCCTCAAGGGCCTAACAGTGGCATCTTGGCAATGCTGGGGCTTGGACCCAAATATTCTATTCAGTAACCCAGAGCCTTAACCATTGAGCTACCACCATGTGTTTGGATATATGGTCCTGCATCATCTAGCTACCAGTGTACGTAGTGTGTGCTTACTGTTAATGTATAAAGCTACCTTGGCATCTCACCCTCTATTCCTTATGAAGTGGATTCTAGGAGGAAGATGATCTTCAGACAAATCTATTTCAGTTCATTATCCTGTATGTGCTCTGAGGGAAGGACCTAAGGAACTCTAAAACAATGATGAATTTCCACACAGAGCTCTTGGGCTTGCACAGAGAAAGGCTGCAACAAGTTTATGTGTGCCTCATGAGACATGATGCTTAGTGACGTGGTGCACAGTCATGACAGCACAAACACTTTAAAAGTGGATGGATTTTTTTTTTTCTTGCCTAGTAGTTGTAGAAAGTTTAGTGCTTTGCCCTTATGATTGAGTACACATCATTGCAAAACAGATTCCACTTGGCAGCATACAAGGCCCTTATACCAGGGTCTTGTAATAATAATAATAATAATAATAATGATAATAATAATAATAATAACAATAATTTAAGGGATCAGTGTGATTTAAGTATGGGACCTGTGGTGAAAGCCTTTTTGAGCTTAGCAAAGGCGTTGTCAGTTGTATGGTTACATAATTACTGCAACACTGATGGAGTGCAAAAGAGCCCGTAAGGCATGATGGCCAGAGGTGGTGCTAAATGTCATGAATCACCTCCTCTTCATGCACTGCGCGCCGTGAAATCTCGTCCACTCGTGCCGTGCACTCTTCATCCCCGTCACGGAAACGCGCACTTCCACATCCCAACGGAGAAGACACGGACTACAGCTCCCATGAGCACCTGCTCCTCAGCCTATAGGCCAATCAGAGGGAGACAGGTGCCTCTCATTCATGGACTGTGTTTTTAAGGACTGTGACTACGTCAGCAACGCCAGCTGCCACGCCCTGACATAATGCTTCACCTAGGCGAAAACACAGCAGGATCTCCGTGGATCCAGGACAGCTACATGATGACAATGCCGTCCTTCTTTCTACAAGAATGGGAAATGGAGCTGCCTGAGCTATATCATGGGGTAAGTGACACGCTTCCCATCTTCCTGCTTCAATGCCATTTATTTCGGGAGAGCTTGATGGTGCCTAGGCCCTCAGACCCTATCTGGGTGAAGTGCATGACACAGTGGCTAACAGGACCTGCATGAACATTTGCAGAAAAACTTATAGCCATGGAGCATCCGTTTGTGCAGGATCCCAAAGACATTGGTGAAGCGCTGGGGATGTTTTATGATACCTGCAAAATGGAGGCAACTGCTATCGAGCCCCCTCTAAGAACCAAAAAAGAGGCTACTGCTCCTAAGTTCCCTCTAATGGCTAAAGAAGAGGCAACTATTCCAAAGTCCCCTCTGCAGGTAAAGAAAAAGGCAACAGCTCCCGAGATCACTCCAGAGGCTCCGCAGAGGGAACAACCTCCAATAAATTTTTTTGGGGGCGCTGAGTGCATCGAGGAGCTGCCCCAGCATACTGACCAAGACAAAGGCAGTGACAAGGGCATTTCAGAGACCTCTCTGCAGGCTAAGAATGAGGCAACCGCTCCTGGGACCCCTCTAATGGCAAGAAAAGAGGCTTTCGCTCCTAAGCTCCCGCTAATGGCCAAAGAAGAGGCTATTGCTATAAAGCCCCCTCAAATGTCCAAAAAGGAGGGTAAAAACCCCAATCTGAGTCCAAGTCTACGTCAGAGTCCAAGTCTACGTCAGAATCCATGTCCAAGTCCACACCAGAGTTCAAAACAGCGCAGGGGCAAAACCTTCGCCTGAGCCTGTGACCAAGATTTCTCCTGTACCCAAGTCTGGTTTGCCACAAGAGTCAGAAACAGTTACCATCACAGTTGCTCTCCCTGAGCCCGTTCCCGTTCCAGCCAAAGTCGCTTCCACGGAGCCCACTCCTATTCCAGTTCCAAGTTCTACTCCTGTTCCGGCCAAAGTCGCTCAAGAGGAGACTTTTCACTTCATGGCCACAGAGACTGTTCCAGCACTCGTCATTTTTCCCGTTCAGGCTAAAGCAGCTGGTCTGGCTCAAGTCGCTAAACTCATCCCTTTAAAAGTCAAAGAGACTGTAAAAATCATGGAACCTATGCCTGTCCCAGCAAAAGCACGTCACAGAACTCGTTCAAGCAAGAGTACAAGTCAGAGAACCAATTTCAGCACCCATCACTTTTCCAGTACACATCACCGAGCCTGTTCCTCTACAAGTCACAGTTCCAGTATATGTCTCAGAACCTGTCTCAGTAAGAGCCCAAATCACAGAGCTGGTTCTACTGCGAGCACAAGTTAGAGAGCCTGTTCTGCTCTCTATTGCAGAGCCTATTCCAGTGAGAACCCAAATCACAGAGCCAGTTCCTGTCACAGACAACAGTCAAATCACAGAGCCAGTTCCTGTTACAGACGCCGCTCGAGTCACAGAGCCAGTTCCTGTCACAGACGCCGCTCAAGTCACAGAACCAGTTCCCACCGAGGTCACAGAGACTGTTCCCACCAAGGTCACAGAGATTGTTCCCGCACTCACAGAGCCAGCACAAGTTCCTGTCGGAGCTCAAGTTACAGCGCAACTATCTGTCGCACTCTCCAAGCCTGCTCACCGATCAGCGCATCTCTCCGAGCCTGCTCAACGCTCAGCGCTTCTCTCCGAGCCTGCTCGACGCTCAGCACATCTCTCCGAGCCTGCGCCTGTTCCCACACAACGCCCTGAATTCCTGCCCGAGTTCCAAAAGTTCTGTGTGGGGGTCCCTAGTGACAAGCCTGCCCCTACTGGACCAGGACCTCCGAGAAGCTATCTCGTTTGGCTCTCCGGGAGTAGCGCCTTTGGGGGGGTTCTGTCATGAATCGCCTCCTCTTCATGCACTGTGCACCGTGAAATCTCGGCCACGCATGCGGTGCACTCTTCATCCTTGTCACGGAAACGCGCACTTCCGCATCATTCCACAATGCATACTCAGTCATGCTTTTTTCCCTGTGTGAAGGTGAGCAGCTGTTCTCTGATCTCCTTGCTCTCAGGAGTGTGATCAGAGACCCATCAAAACAGTTCCACAAAGCAGGCATGGAATGACAGGGGTTCTCTGCCTTGTTCCCACTGACTTCTGAGGGTTTTCCCAGTGAATAGATTGAGGAACTGCGTGATTCCTCAGTACAGGACATGAAAGAGCTAAGTGGTGTGGTCGGGTTTTCATGAGACCCAACGGCTTGGGACAAGGTATTGGTGAGGTTAATTTTTGGCTTCTAGCTCAATAAAACACTGCTATTCCATAAGCTGCTATGGTGATTTGCCAGTTTGTCTATGCTGCTGCATCCATGGAGATTGCAAAGTAATTGGTTATGTCAGTTACAGTGCATCTGGAAAGTATTCACAGTGCATCACTTTTTCCACATTTTGTTATGTTACAGTCTTATTCCAAAATGGATTAAATTATTTTTTTTTCCTCAGAATTCTACACACAACACCCCATAATGACAACTTGAAAAAAGTTTACTTGAGGTTTTTGCAAATGTATTAAAAATAAAAAACTGAGAAAGCATATGCACATAAGTTTTCACAGCCTTTGTTCAATACTTTGTTGATTCACCTTTGGCAGTAATTACAGCCTCAAGTATTTTTGAATATGATGCCACAAGCTTGGCACACCTATCCTTGGCCAGTTTCACCCATTCCT
>JAQQZR010000020.1:4316039-4326480 GCA_030068235.1 Notoglanidium macrostoma
AAGGTTTTAGAGCAACATATGCTCCCCTCCAGACGACGTCTATTTCAGGGAAGGCCTTGTGTATTTCAGCAGGACAACGCAAAACCACATACTTCAGCCATTACAACAGCATGGCTTCATTGGAGAAGAGTCCAGGTGATGAATTGGCCACCTGCATTCCAGATCTATCATCTATAGAGAACATTTGGCGCATCAAACGAAAAATACGTCAAAGACGACCACGAGCTCTCTATCTACCCCAGGGGGCTGTATCATGACTGATCTTGCGCTCTGACCCCAATTTCCTAACAAGCTAAGATATGCAAAGAAAGTATTTCAGTGTGCTGTAATGTATATGTTACCAAAAAAGGTTTCTTCTTACACATCAAGGCTCTGTAATTTATAATGTCCACGGTGACCTACATTATTTAAACTGTACTGAAGGTCTGACCCAAGGGTCTTAGTTCTTCTGGAGATCCTCTAACCTACCTGATTGCTTAATTAATAAGACCTTCATGGGCTGTGTTCATGGGACAGAACTGGGAAATCACAAATCCCTGTATGACTGCTGCCCTTCAGCACAGGAGTTTTGCCACGCTGGTCTAGACCTAAAATGCATGGCCATTCACCAGTGGGCTATTGTCCATTGTGCTACCCACTAGCTCAGTCAATGGTAAGCCTTTTCAGCTCTTCTGATTCCACAGGTAATCCTGAGAGTCCATGCTGCCTGTTTGTCCATAGCATTCTTGCTTCATTGTACTTTGTGGTTCTGGCAGGGAGCTTTTGTCTGGCAGCAGATGAAAACACGTCTAGAGCTTTCAATCTGTGTGCCATCCTCTGCACTGGTTAGCTGGGTATGTAGGTCATTACAAAAAGTGGAATGTGCACTAAAAGAGACACATGATCGGAAAATGTCCCTATTCAGAAGTTTCCTGCTAATACAAACATTATTAAAAGAAACCATAACAATTTGAGTTATTTAACTACATTCTGCAACAGGTTGTATAATTGCTAGTATAGCCTGTGCTATGTAAGTATTGCTAATACTTAGCCTGTGATGATGCGAGTCACATTCTCTGAATGAACTGCTCTCTAATGTAGTCTTGCATTGAAATCTTACTTTTGTCCAATTATCATCAGGGTATTAAGTGCATTAAAACTAAACACATGTAAAATTGCATTGAGAGTAAAGGTACTGCTGCTGTTAAAGATTTCTCAAATTCAGAGTTATGTACATACAGATCACAAAAATAGTTCTACATTATATAATAAATAATAAAAATTATATGTAAAAATATGTATAAATACATTGAACAGAAAATAAAATGGATAATTGAAACTATAACAGAATATAAGAATTTTAATTACACTAAATATGCAAGGGTCCATTTCCGTGTAGGTCAAAACAATTAAATGCATGGTACTTTCCTTAATTCCTATCATAATTCTGGCATATTTAGATTTCATTATTTTATGGACATAAAATTTAGACTCATGCAACAAAGAAGGGTATGCTTTCAGAAAAGCTTATGAGTCTAAATTTATGTTTAAAGTGTTTGAACAGGTTAAATATCATGTGGAACTGCTAAAGATTATTCTCCTACATAGTCTACAGTACAGACACATAGGATGATTTTCTTATTAAACTTCAATATGGGAATGTTTTTAATGCTCTCAGAAAAAAGTTAAGGCACCATAATTTGATTTATTTAAAATGCATGTTTGTTGAATTTTTATCATGATAAAAAAAATAAAGTAAGGGATTTTTTATTGTACAAAGTTCTTATTTACAAACAACTTGGATTTTAACATCTCATAAGATCAATAGGCTCAGGTGCATATAACAAAAAACAAAACAAAACAAGTTAGAACCAACAAGAAAGAAACAAAGAAAGAAAGAAAGAAAGAGCCATGATATTTTTGTAAACCATATTCTTTTATTATGCTAAAACGTTTCATTGCATATTTATTTTCAAACGGCCTTTAGGTTTACAATTTTGTCAATGACGTCCTAGTTAAAAAGACGTCAATGGTAAAGGGCAGCATAGATGACAGGCAGGAAAATGAACCAATGGTGTTAGCACACAGTGATGGGGCGGAGTTAAATAACCAACTTAACATTTGGAAGCACGTCGCTGCTATAGAAACTGACTTGGGAGACGTGTTGTCGAGGTAGGTGCAACGTTGCCTACTTTTATCTAAACAAGAAATAAGGTAGAGCATTAAAATGATCTTAAATCTGAATCTGCCAAGTTCTAGACTAGGCTATATTTCGATGTATAGCTTGCTGGAGCGAGATGTATTAAGCTAGTTAATAGCAGTTGCAAGCTAAGACGTGCTGCCATATGTTAGCTTGGACTAGCCTGTCTATTAGCGCTAGCTTTTATATTGGATTGTTAGGGGAAGAAGGTAAATAATTTAAATGTGTTTGTTTCAGATCCCCGATTTTGACAGCGTCGCAAGGTTTATTTTCGGGCTTGATCACTCTGCATCGTAAGGATTGCTACAGGCTTTGCTGTTCTGTGTAACGCAGTGCTGCATACAGTCCGACTGCTCATACAAACACTTCATTCATCTCAGGGAGACCAGCGGTGTGTTTATGTCTTTGCTTTACGAAAACGCAGACTATTCGGACGTCGGGAGCTGCGGATGGGAAAGGTATACATGTATTTCTTTACCGGCTGATTGATTGATTTATTTTTTTTGTCTTGCATGTGCTCTTGTTCCCGTCTCGTGCCTGCTCTCTAAAATGAGTTGATTCAAAATGGCGCCTTCCTTCCAGTTCGCACTTCTACTATGGACTGGATAACAGGGACCTAATTTTTTTTAATCTAATATTTCATTTAGATATTTTACCCCAACACACCTGCAGCTTTGCGTGTTTGAGTATATTTACATCTTTTATGTTTATATCAAAGCAACATGTGGTCTCGAGCAGAGTTCATCCTGCCTCTGCGTTTTATAACGCGTAATCTCGCGATATTTACTATGTAATCGATTAGTGTCGCGTGGTCACGTACCAGTCGTGAACCATTAGCACAGCTGTTCCCAAAAGATAACTATTCGGGTGGGAACCACGCTATACACACACTTTGGTGCAGTCTGGTGACGTTAAGAGCACTGGTCGGAATGGTCAGGGCTTCATGCCAATACCCCGGATATGCTCGTACTAAACTTTGTTTTCCTAATCCAAGTATTATAAATCCATAATTATGGCCATCTTGTGTAAATAGACTAGAGGTGCTAAGCATTCCCTGTCTTTCAGTAAATATATTTTTCCTGTACTTGGGTGTTTTTGTTTTCCTTTGGGGAAATCATAAGAAGTAGAAATGAAATGGGACTGGTTTCTCTCTAGCCCAGGTTCACGCAGTCCATCATGGCTTGTTGTGGTAAATGATTACACAGAGTGAAGTGCCAGCTGCATTTAGTGTCCTTTGAGTCCAATTTATTTAAGCCCAATTCACTGACGCATACATAACATTGTGTTCAGCAACAAAGGTGCAGGTGTTATAAATATGAACATGGTGACTTACTTTTCCTTTGGAGTGGGTACAAGAAGTAAATAAACTGAACATGCCTGCCAGTTTGTCTTTCAGTGAGGGTGTTTGACCCTGCGTATGCATAAAACTACTATGTCTATGCATGCGTGATGTGACCTGGTGCTGTAAGGCTTAACCTTAATGGTTTAATTACAGTAATGACCCCATCTATTGTAGGAAATGTTTTCAGCCGTCCCGTTCATCATGACTAGCTGTCGGTGCCAAACGCTGCTAAATGTATACATTTCCTAACCAAGCATTTTTAAACTTATGTTGTTTAAAACATCTAGTGGTCTTATGTTTTACCTACATCGCCAATTTGCCTTGGAGGTACCTGATCTGCGCCTCTTACTTTGCTTCCTCACTTCTCTCTTGTTTTACAGAGCTGTTGGACAGCTGTTGAAACCTACGTGGGGGGAACTTAGTCTACAAGCTTGCCCCTCGGAGCCTCAGTGGCCAAACCATTTTCATGTCAGAGACCGAGTCTTCTTGCAGTCGTTTATGTCATCCTTTCCTTTCTGGACAGAGAATACGAAAAATTGCCAATTCAAGATCTTGTCGTCCCGCTGATAAACCCTACATAGTAAGCCAGAATGTCTGTCAACGTCAACCGTAGCGTTACGGACCAGTTTTACCGGTACAAGATGCCTCGTTTGATTGCTAAGGTAGGCGCTAATGTTTCACAAAATAAATCTATAGTATAATATAAAAAGTGTGTGTAAATTTGATGTTCTGTTTTTGGAGAATACTGTATTTATTTAATGATGTATTTTCTGCTAGGTGGAAGGCAAGGGGAATGGTATCAAGACCGTTATAGTCAACATGGTTGACGTTGCCAAGGCACTGAACAGGCCTCCTACTTGTGAGTTCTGTTTAAAGAAGGACCTGTGTAAACAAGCAGTTTTATTTAGAAAGCTTTACTGAGACTTGAGAAGAAAGAAAGCACTAACATTTAATCATGCCGTGTTTAGATCCAACCAAGTTCTTCGGCTGCGAGTTGGGAGCCCAAACCCAGTTTGATTCAAAGAACGACCGCTACATTGTCAACGGCTCTCATGAGGCAAACAAACTGCAAGACATGCTGGATGGATTCATTCGCAAGTTTGTGCTGTGTCCGGAGTGTGACAATCCTGAGACTGATTTGGTAAATATGCTCAAAGTGTAATAATACTGTTAACAGCTGGCTGTTGAAATGAGTGCTACTTTCCCTTTATATGACCGTCCTTGTGGTATTTTGAGTGATGATTTTAAAAGCTATTATTTTCCAAACGTTGGCCTATTTCATTTACATGAGTGAACCTGGTGCCCTCAGTTTTTGTACCGGTGTTCTGCCAATTTGCACGTGTTGCTGAGTAAGCAGGTTGCCGCGAGCTCGTTCTCAGCATGTGACCACAAAGGTTTTCACCATTTCCCCATGTGCCAGAGTGAAATTGCTGTTCATGAGAGCTGACGTGATGTCTAAATTGTTTAGGAGCTTTTGTGGGCTTGGTTCAGGTTAGTAAAAGTGTCTCTAGGAAGAGTCATTGCGTTGATGTGACTGACAGTAGAAATCATTGGTACGATCATAACAATCTCACCTTAGTGTGTGTGCAGAGGCTGTGTTCAGCAGTGCCAGGCGTGTGTTTGTGTACGTGTGTATTCGGGGGTGGTGGAGTCTGGCCTTGTTAATTTTGCAGTGCAGCAGGCTGACTCCTGCATAGTCTCAGCTGCATGGTTTTCTGCTTAGACTGCAGTAGGTGTATACTGCCTCCAGCACTGGCACAGTCGGTGCTGTGTTTTGGATCAGGGTGTTGAAGGCACATTGCAACTGTGTAGGATGTGCTGCAAAGTAAACAAGATTCAGGTTTTAAGCCTTTTCTCAGTCCTCTAGCAATTTCTACATTCTGGAGTTCTTCATGTATATGAAGTAGAGGCTCCTTTTATGAATGTAATTAAACACTACATATTTTCCAGATATTATAATTAGGCTACATAATATTAATGCCCCTACACAATATTACATGTTCACAACATCCAGTAACTTGTTTCGCTTGTATAGTGTTGTGTTGAGACCTGCCTACTATTTTGCATTTAGTGTAGGAGCATCACAGACCTCACCACACATTTGTATTCATTATCACTGAAATATGCCAAAAGACTATCTCCCCCCCCCCCCCCTTTAAAATGAGGGATGAATCTGGAATGATTTGTGCAGGTGTTTTGAACTCTCCAGTATTCCCAGACACTTCCTGGAAGCCCTGCCCTTTTCCCATGTCACATGCTTTTTCTCAAGGTAAATGGAGAATGCTTTTTGTTCCTTAACATGAACATGCCCTGAGAGGTTTTATTTCAACTTTGCTGGCAGACATGTTTATATAACACTGGATTGTTATATGGTATTTGAGATGTCTCTGAAATGATTTCAGCTGAACAAGTTTTCGACCCAAGAAAATTAAAGGGTGTCCAATCTTCCATATTGCAAATAAGGTTAATGGTCCCTTGGCCGTTCTTGGACTGGCGCACTCAACACTGAGGGGCATGAACAGACCATGTCCGTCATATGAACATTAATTCAGTTCCATTTTATTTGCATAGCACTTTTAACAATGCCACTTACTCACATATATAAATCTGTATTTTTTTCAATTTAAATAAATGAACACAATCAGGCCATAGAAACCTTGAGAGGAACCAGACTCAAAAGGCAACCCATCCTCATTTGGGGTGTCACCGGATAGTTCGGTTACAGCTAACTCGATATAACAACTAAACCGTTTAAAAACTAAACAGCTGATTTCTATAAGGAATACGTCAAGTACTTTAAACATGGTTTACTCGGGGAAAACCTTTTTAAGACTCGGGTTTTATTTATTTATTTTCCCCCCTCTATAAGCTTAAACCTATTGAATTGATCTCATTTTGACTTATGAATATATTAAAACATTGACTTTGAACTATTGATTGTTGTTGTTGATCTTCACTATTATGTCCTTTTTGAAGAAATGAAATGGCGGACCCCCTGGCTTTACTTCACAGAGCTCATGAACATGAACATAATGAGCCACATTAGCCAAGTTCTCTACGCAAGTCACTGTTTTTGTACTGATAATCTTTCAGCCTGTTTCCAAGGTGTTTTTTAATGGTATAGGGGACACTATGGATTATTATAGTTAAAATATTCAGCTCTACTCTGTCTTGTCATTTTTCAGCACATCAATGCCAAAAAGCAGACCATAGGAAACTCCTGCAAGGCCTGTGGATACCGAGGCATGCTGGACACCAGACACAAACTCTGTACCTTCATTCTCAAAAATCCACCTGGTGAGTTTGTTGATTTCTTTTGATATTACGTAGAGCTGTAAATCAAGCAGATGTCATCGGGCAAACAACCTCAAATGAACATTATTCATTTTCTGGTCCCAAGCCTTGACCAGCATCCTACATTATTTCATTATATGTTTATAATTTGGGATTATTTGGACATTTTTATCAAATGTGAGTAACAAGCAATATTTCTTGCACCGGTTTGCCGGTCTCGTAGGCAGGTCGAGCCTGGATTTCTTGGCACAGCTTTAAGACGTGAGGCAGTGTGAATAAAAGCTTGCATCTTATTTCCACCATCACATACTTAAATTTCAATGCAAGCAAGAACATTGACACAAATAGCAGCTTGCATATCAGGGCACTCTGTGCTTACTGTGCCTTTTTTTTGGGGGGGTGCAGTGTAGTAAGTCTCTGCTACATACAAGCCATTTTGGTTTCTTTTCAGTCATTGCTGATTGTTGCAGCATATGTTTGTGCATTTCTTCACTGAGTCACTCCTTGGTCTTGAACAAGCAGAGTTACTTTTTTGGCTAAACCCCTATTTGGTTGCAGTGTGACAGGAAAGTGAAAAAGACCAAAATAGCATGTACAATCTTCATTTAAATGTAGCTAGTTTCATTGCGACTCCCAGTAACATTTCAAAATGGTAGCACACAATCCCTCCAAGCAAATGTGGATACCGATAATGGCGTTGCGTTACACGCCTAATGCTTTACAGCCCTGTGGCGGACAATGTTAATATGGGTAAGATCTTGCATCACTTTGATCCAGAACCACATTTTAGTGGTTTAATCTCCTTTTCCATATTTATGTTGTCAGTTGTGCCATGTTTTGCTTTTGTTAAAAAGAACATAAAAAAAAAAATTTTATTTTTAATTTAATTTTTTTTTAAATGGCTTGCTGTAAAGAAATCCAAACATTAAATATTTTTCCTTTTCTCTCTCTCTCTCCTCACCCTTGTCCTGGAACAGAGAATGACAGTGGATCTGTCAAGAAGGAAAAAGAGAAGAAGAACCGCAAAAAAGACAAGGAGAACGGCTCAAGCAGTGGCGAGGCTGGAAATCGTAAGGACATCGACGCCCCTGACGCTGTGGTGAGTACAGTCTTCTATATTCTTGATCAAAATGTCAGACATTCTAATAGGATGATGTGTAATGTGACTTGTGGGTAGGATGGCGATGACGATGATGAAGATTGGGCTGAAGAGACCACCGAGGAGGCGCAGAGGCGCCGGATGGAGGAGATCAGTGAGCATGCTAAGGGCCTCACGCTGAGCGACGATCTGGAGAAAAGCCTGGAGGAAAGGGTCAACCTGTTCTATAATTTTGTGAAGGTGGGCTTTATGACTGAAGTGTTGGTCCTTGAACCAGGCATTATATGCTACGCAAATACATTTTTCGTTTGTCCGTGATGAAATTGGGTGTAATTTGATGAGCTGTTTTCCCACTTGCCATGCGCAATCCTTACAGCAAAAGAAGGAGCAGGGAGTGATCGACTCCGCTGATAAGGAAATCCTGGCCGAAGCGGAGCGGCTTGAGGTGAGGGCCATGGGGCCGCTGATCCTGAGTGAGCTGCTCTTCGACGAGAACATCCGTGAGCAGATTAAGAAATACAAGCGGCACTTCCTTCGAGTGAGTCCACCTGCAGCCGTCTATGAAATGCATTTTTTTTTTTTTCTCCCCCCCAAAGCAGCTGGTTCTGCTGCAATAGTGCTTTGCAAACCTGACCTGTTTGCCGCTAGCTGTATAAACCGCAGTAGATGGTGATGTAGCATATTGAACTCTTTCATCAACAGTTCTGCCACAATGATAAAAAGACTCAGAAGTATCTCCTGGGTGGCATTGAGTGCCTGGTGAAGCTTCATCAGAGTCAGCTGCTGCCCCGCGTCCCCATCATTCTCAAAGACCTGTATGACGCCGACCTGTTGGAAGAAGACGTCATACTCGCATGGGCCGAGAAGGTAGACGACACATCAGTGCTGGAACGATGTGATAGACTGTTACGAAGCTAGTTTCAGTTTTATCTTAATGAAGATGTGCGTTTCAGGTCTCCAAAAAGTATGTGTCTAAAGAACTTGCTAAGGAGATCCATGCCAAGGCTGAGCCTTTTGTGAAATGGCTGAAGGAAGCGGAGGAAGAGAGCGAGGGCAGTGAAGAGGAGGAAGATGCAGACAATGTGGAGGTAATTACCGGCTTATTTTTGTACAATTATTAACGTAATGTCACACTGCGATTATATGGGTTTGTTCTATCGTATAGCACTTTGGGGATTTGCTCACGCTCGGATGTTTTCCATCTCCTCACCAGGTGGTGTATTCCTCCTCTGCACGTGAGCTGAAGATGGAGACCACAAAGCCAGAAAAGGCTGAGAAGGAGGAGGATGATATTGATATTGATGCCATTTAAAAAAAAATAAATAAATTTAACGAAGTAATGAAGCTGCCTCTTGAAACTTTGCATTGCTGCTCCTTGTTAAACCGTTCCTGCTTCTCAGCTGTAGGCCTGCGTCAGTGCTCTGCTAGAAAGCCTTATTTTAGTCACGATTTGAATTTGTTGCCATTGTATTTATATGCATGAAATTCTTTGGATTATAGGATGCTGAAATCATGCCCCCCCCCCTTCTTCCCTTGTATTTTTGAGACGATTAAAGAATGTTTGCCAGTGACTTTTCTGTGCTTCTGTTAACCTTTTTGCTGTATTGCTGCGAGTAAAGTGTGATGTTTTGAAACCTAAAAATGCATAAAGTGATACTGAAAGCTTCTGATATACTTTAGCATGCAGGAAGTCATTGCTTTGTATAACACTACAGTGACACACAAATGAGTGTGCATCTTGCACCAATCTTTAATTAAAATCCAGAACATGTAAGACAACAATTAATAATAACTTAATACTTTAAACACAATATAATTTCTCATAAGAAGGGCAAACATCAGTCATTACCCCCCCCCCCCTTTTTTTTTTTTTCCTCCCCCTTAGTTTTAGCCACAGCATAAAAGCATAACATTTTACAAGCAACAAATGTACCAACTAAATGTATCCGCAACAACTACATCGAAAAGTGTGTTAAACACTTTGTTCCTTTTTTTTTTCCTCTCTTCCTTTTTTTTCCCCACACACGTAAAGGGTAAATCACAGTGGTTCTCCCCAGTTGGGGCCTCGTGTAAAAGTCTGAATCTAACATTTTAAAAAATCAATACCACGAATTTATATACGTTTCACACATTAGTAGCTAAAGTATTTTGGCACATATCTGTTAAAAATATGAAAAGCATGGGGAACATATTGTGCAAAATGCAACTGATCTAAAACAATTCCATTCCCTTACACGTTCTACAAATCCTGATTAGCTTGTGGTAATTTTAGTGCAACACAGTGGCAGATTAACTACCTATGTTTTTTTGTAAAGTACACAGAAAAAAACCCATTAAAAGCATGTAGCCATTGCACATTACTAGGTTAAAGAAATCTCAATTAAAACACAAAATATAAAAAGCTATAAGCAAAGATACCAATGCCCGTTCCCCTTACCCTAAACATTCAATAAATACAGAACGGAACTCTGTCTCTTTTATATTAAAAAAAAAAAAAAAAAAAAAAAAAAAAAAGGGTTCCTTGTAT